>VYZW01007976.1:0-50977 GCA_013401315.1 Balaeniceps rex | reverse complement strand
TTTTTTTTTTTTTTTTTTTGGACACAGCATGGTCCTTTCTGTCACTGGGCATCTCCTGCTCTGAAAGTAAAGATGTAAGAGGCGCCTGTACAAGATGATGATGATTCAGGATAAAGTGGGAGCACCCTGTTAGAAAACCTGGTATCTTGATTAGAAGACCCAAAGCTCTCTTGGTCTTCCCCAGTGAGACATGTGATGGCTCTTTACTACTCCATAAAGATGCAAGACCTAACTATGACAACAACCTCCTCTCTGGATGCCAGTCACGAAGGTGAAGGCAGTGAACTCTGAAGCCCATGAAGTACACAGACAACCCCGGGCTCACAGCCCTGGCATGGCCAGACTGCAGCGTGCCATAGCCAGATGGCAGCCCATCAAAATATTACTGACACAGCTTTTGTCGATTTGGTTGGCTTTAGGACAAGACCGGTTGTATTTCAGCATGTGGCTGAAGCACGGTAAGCTCTCAGGATGCCTCGCTGGCTCCTTGCAGGGCTGTGCTCTGGGAGGTTGGTGGGTGAACACCATTTTGATGGCCTTTCATGTATTTCTGCGCACCTGCGCATTTCCTCCTGGGGCTGTACCCCAACAGCAGACACAGCCTTTCTGGAACAGAGAGACCCAAGCTGTGCCCCTAGTCACTGCTTTTTTATATGCTTTGTCCATAAAATTGGTAAGGGTAGACAATTACCTCAAATTCTTCCCAGCTGTCGCAAGCATAGCCATCTTTAGGAGCAGTCCAGCTTTCAATAGAAAAAAAAAATCACCCTAAAAAGAGACTTTTTCACAGGATCTTTAGGGCAAAAACCTGCACAAGTATAAAATGACAAATGACTACCTTTGATGGAAATATGCAGATGCATCCATGCAAGGACCCAGCCCTGCTGTCCTGTATTCCTGTTGTTCCTGGGAAACAGGTCCATGGATTTACCAGTCATGCTCTCTTTTAATTGGCCTTCCAATTAAAACTTCCCCACATACTTTTTGCGTCTCATAATTTGCAGAGCATAATGTCAGCAGAAAAGAAATCACAGCGAACGGTAACTCCATCCCCGTGGAGCAAGTCTGAGTCGCCGGGCAATCCAGTCTGGTCCTTGCTGTGCTTTTGGGCCAGGCCATCCATCACCAGCACCAGTGTTTGCTGCCAAGTGGCAAAGAAAAGCTCTGGCCTAGCAAGCAACCATAAGAGCTCACATCAGCCACGGTCAATCCTCACTGCAACACACAAAACCTCAGTGGTTTAGGGAAAGCTTCACAGTGGATCAGCCAAAGTGCCTGGCAGATTCTCAGAATCCCGCCGCTCCCTACCAGCCATGCCAGAATTGCCTCCTTTCTTCCCCTTTCCAAAACCCTGCACCCCCCCAGTTCTTCTCTCTGAGTCCAAACCGGTTGCTCAGATGTAAGCCACCAGAGGAGAATCAGCCCTATCTTGCATCTACCCATATCCCCCGGTGCAGGTCCTGCACCAGCTACAGAGGAGTCACACTTAATCTACACCACCTTGAATGAAAGGAGGTGGTCTGGCTATTTTCATCATCCATCCCTTTTCCTAGCACATAAAAAGCTGCTTACCTTGCTGGAAATACGTTGAAATCCCAGATTTAAAACACCTAGGAGCTTCCAAAGATGAGTCCAGTGCTGGATTTGATCTGAAATGTGCAATGAAGAAAAGAAGGGCAAAAGCTCAGATCTTTCTTCTTAGTCTCTATACACCACTAAAATACACATTTTTGAAGACTCTTTTTGTATTAGTTTCATCCTAATTTTGTTGGGTTTTTTGACATGAAAGAGGTGTAAAAACCTTACAAAAACATAATCCTCAAGAACTGCTGCTTACAAACAGCCTGCTCATTATTTTCCTTTATTGATGAGGGAACAGAAAATGCACAGAGAGCACTAGAAAATTGAATTGTCAGTGGTAATTATGCCTACTTATTTTGAAAGAACACGTAAAGAACTCTGTTAGATTTTTACTGTATATGGAGTAAAAAATTAAAATCATTAATCTATTTTCTCACATCAAATTACAAGAAAATTTAACAAGAACATTTTATCATCAGGAATTCACATATATATTGCTGAGAAATCCACTGCACCAGGACTTTTATACATACATATGTAGGGAAAAGGAGATCATCATTATCAGCAGGCACAGGTTCACCAGACAGAAGCAGGTGCCTGGTTAGTGGCCAAATGCCCTCTGACAAGCCCTGCGCTTACTGCTAATACATGATGAATTCGTCTCCTTCATAAATGCCCTGAACTCATAGTGTAAAGTGCCTGCTGGGAAAAGAAAAGGAGGTAATGGAAAGACCAAACTTCACCAACACAGTCCTGATTTTGGGTGCCTGCAGTTTGCAAAACCACCCACAGATGCCCCAGGTTTCCCTTCCCTGTATGTCAGTTCAGCTCACTGTGGGTTGAGGGCTGTTCAGTATTTCTTGAAAAAAGACCAGCTGCAGTATAGCAGCATCAATCTGTTAGCCAAAAGAAGCTGGTGCCTCTGAGGAGTATGCATAGATCTTTTTTCTCTCATCAGAAAAGAAGGTGGGGGGGGAAGAGAAAAAAGAAAAGAGTAAACATATGCATGTTGTGTACTTCGTCAACAAAGCTGCATTAAAATAGGTAACATTAAGAATATGAATAATTACTGCTCAGCTAAGGAGCAGGGATAATTGTATGACATCCCACACCTTCCTGAACATCTCTCCTGCCCTCATTTCACTCCAAAATGGAGTGCTCCGGTTGGAAAGCAAAGCCCCAAGAAGCAGCACCCAGAGCTAGCTCAAGGCCTTCTGAAAAGGATGTACCAGCTGAAGCTGGGAAACAGGGCCAAGACATGCCAAACATGCAAAGGAGAAAGGGCTTTTCACCTAAATCCAAGAAAGGGGTTCAAGCAGTTTCATGCTGGATTGGGTTTTTATGCTCAGGCGTCTCAGCCCTCCGGCACACAGCGATGTGGACATCCAAAACAGCAAAGTGAGCTGTGACCTCCTGCCGCACCATCACAGGCACAGGCACCTGCCTGCTCCTGCCTCCAACCCCCTCCCCCGGGTCTCTCAGGCTCACGTTTTGAAGGGAATTACATCTTTTGGCTTTTTGCTCATTTTGCGTTCTTTCTTTTCCATTCTGCATTACTACGAGCAGTCACCAGCTGCTTTCAGGTTTTGTTTTTCAATTTAGCACATAATTCAAGGCTTTATACATTGATGTTTAACTACACCCAGATCACCTCCTTTCAGCTGGAGAGAGGGAGGGCTTCAGCGCCCCCTCCTCTCTGCATTAGAAAAGGGCCAAGTCGCATGATGTGGGGCTGATTGCCTTTTCCCTTAGCAATACCCAGGTGTGGGTGGAAACTTGAAAGGGCAGTTGCTCTCTTTGCCATTTCTGATACCATTTCCCCTTACACACCACAACAAATTCCAGGGAAAAAAGTACTCTCAAGCTCCCCGATTCCATAAACATGTCTTCAACCCTGTAAAGATTATATTTGAAGAGGCAAAGGGCACAGACAGGTCACCTACCCACCTTACAGCAGGGGCAAACCTCCACCTGGAAAAGCCCAGCTGTGTGTGGACCTAGAACAACCAGCATCCAAGAGTAGTAATTTGGGCTACTAATTGATCTGCAGGTACCTTCTCAACTCTTCTAACATATCTTTCTGAATAATCTCTGGAGACCAAGGCATATATTTGTGCAGAGCATCAGTAATATGCAATTTATATGTATGTGTGTAAAGCTAAATACATGTGCTAATTAGCAAGTATTGGTTTTAGAGGGAATTAGGTATCTAAACATTTTTTAAAATCTGTCTTCAGCTGCAGGGTGTAGCAATACTCTGCTCCAAATATTTAGCATTGCATAAAAAGGCTGGTTCCTGATCACCCTGAGGACACAGAGATGATTAAAGATTATCCCAGAAACAGTTTGTTTCATTAAAAGCCAATATGCTCCAAAAGATTCTTTCCATCCACGTTTCTTCCCAAATGTCTGACACCCATAGAGCGTAAGCGCACACATAGAGCGGGCAGGAGGCTGGCTGCAGTTTCTTGAGAGCTCAGCATTTAGATGAAAGTTATAAATTCTTCAGTCATCCTTCCAACTTTAAAAAAAAAAAAAGTAAAAAAAATACAAATATCTTTCCTCTCCCTATAAAGATTCTCCACCCAACGAAGTTCTTGGTGCCGACGTGCCCATCCTTGCAGCTGTCGAGTGACCTGCCATCCTTGTGTGCTCCTGGGCTTCCCATGCCCCCGAGCTCCCTGCGGGAGCAAGAGCTATTCGAAGGGATTCGGGGGAGCACAGCCACAGTCTGCTCTCGCTCACTGCCTCGGGGGATGCAAGGATGTATTTCCTCCATGCATCATATATTACTTTGGAAACTACATGCCATCTGATGGGGATTTACATGCAGCCAGGATGTTTCACTCGTATTGTGAATTTGCCTTAAATCCTCCTGTTACTTCATATAAACTCTAGCATGATCTAGTCTGAAAGATGTGCTACAGCTCCTGCTGGCCCAATATACTCAGGTGAGCAACTCCTCTGTGCACACAGCCCATCTGAGGAAGAAAAGGGGTTGCTATTCTGAGAAAAAACACTATTTTCCTTCTCACCCTCCCCCCAGGCTCATCCTGGAGTGAAGCTGCCAGGTTATGGCTGCTCAACATCAGCAGCCGTTCGGGCTCTGGGCAGTAAGCCCAGCTCCGCTCCTGCCTCCTTGCTGAACCCCCAAAACCCCCTCAAAGAGCAGCGCAGAGCTGCCACCCGGCTTTGCCATTCATACACACGTGTGATGGCTAAATGGGGAGTATCACCCCTGTGCTCTTGAGGCCACCGAGTGCCGTGGGGAGTTCAGAGGGCTTGCCCATACGTGCCTGGCTCCGAGCTCCCGTGGTGTGCAGGACCACTCATCAGAAATGAAACACTGGGTGAGCAATATAATTTCCCTCTTTTATCTTTTTCCTTAATGAATGCAGCAATACCAGCACAGTTATGATAAAAGGTTCCCTCTGGCAAAAGAATCATAAAATAGGAATGCGATAAACCCTCTGTCTGCTCAGAGCTGTACATTGGTTCTGGCATTTTTATTTTTTTAAAATTCCACTCCGAAGTACATAAACTTGGGCCCAAGCTTATGGAAGTTAGCTTATTGACCTTGAACAGGATTTGCTCCAGTGCAATGTTCATTGCAGCCCCACCTACTTTGTACTTGTAGAAATAGACATGAAAATAGCCAGAGAACAGCAAAGATTCCTCATGCCATTGTCCCTGTCATCTCCTTGGCAAGAAACAGTCCTGCTCACCTTCTTTTGATCATCTTTCCACAACAAGTATTGGATTCAGGCCTTCTGTTTCCTACTGAATTGTATATCGGCAACCCAAGACCACATGAGAACAGTAAAGTTTGGCAGGGCTTTGCTGTACAAGAATCATCATTTGGAGGGACATCAGTACAAGATAAAGAGCAGGTTTAAATACATTTTTAAAAACAAAGTCTAAGAAATAGCAACACAGAGAGGTCAAGTCTCCAAGACCTCACTACGTGCTGTTGTTTCACACCCTGTCCCGAGCACTGCGGCTGCCAGCCTCAGCCTCCCCTCCGGATGGTGCTCCCCACCGAGCAGGGCTCTGCGTCCCCCTGGCACAGAGTGGCCTTCCATCCATTTCTCAGAAAAGAAAAACAATTAGAAATCAGCTTGCAAACTGAGGAGGGATGGTGAAAGCTGGTGCTGCCCACACAGCTGGAAATCGGGGCTGAACAAAGAAGCGTGATGGCAGGAGAAAATGAACCTTTTCTGTCAGGGTGGACACAGGCTTTCCTAGCACTTTTTCTGCACCTGATAACTTAAAATATGAATGACGGCAATGGTCTAAATACGTCCTTGTAACACGCACCACAGAAACACACCAGAGAACCTCCACCAGAAAGATATCCTGCATTTAAAATGTTTGAAGCTTCCCTGGGGGTGTCATTTAATGGTGACAGCATATCTGTGGTTCCTGTGTACTGTTCAGGGGAGTACTGTATATAGTGCTATTCTTCTGAATATTTAAGACAAGAAAAGAAAAAAAAAAAACCCACACAAAAACTTCAAAACAGTGCCCCAAGCAGTTTGTGAGCCTCTGGCTTTAGCAGAACATAGGAATCAATCCCAAAACAAAATTGTAACGCTGAAGGCTGCTTGACACAAGACTGTATTTAGAGAGTGAAATGAAAGTGCTCTGATTTTTAGAACATTGAAGAATACAGGGGGAAAAATTAGGGCCATTGAAAGCTGTGGGAGATCAGCACTTCTGAAAAACAGCCGTTTTATTGCAGTTAGGGTTATTACATTAATATTCAGCCTTAAGGCCTACATTTTGTCAGCCTGTAAATAAATCATGTATGTTAGAAATGCTCTCACTCGGCAGTGATGTTCTGCATCAGAAGCGGGTCTGTGCTGGTGGTATGGCACCCAGCACAGCCGCTGAGGGGAAATGGCCATACGCTCAGACCATAAAACCACCACATTGCTTTCAAATAGCTCTTCATTACATAAATAAAAAAAGGCTGTTATTTGATCAGCTGCCATAATTGTCAGGCAGGTAGAAGGTTGCAATGTTGTCAAGACCAATGGCCCACCTTGTGAGAGGTACAAGCACACATCAGTGTCTGCCAGGGCTCTGCTTTACAGCTCAAACAACAGCTGGTGCCCTCGCTAGCACCACCGCTTCCTATGCCCATGTTTCCAAAACTATGATTAAAAGTACGATTAAACACTAGCAGCACTAAATCCCACCACTCATGGAAGTGGCAGGCAGTAGCAACACGGCAACACACTGCTTGGCTTTAGGATAAATTAATATTATGGCACTCCAGCTTTTCTGAAAGATTAAAGGTTTGACAATTTTGTGTTCTGCTTTTGCTTCTCTCAGTTGTTTTAGGTTTCAGTGTATAACAGTTGTAAACCCTACAATTGCATTACAAGATGTTGATTACTACTAGATAAAATATTCATCAAAGAAAACCAGTAAAACAGCAGAGCTTCAGAAATATTTTCCTTGAAAAAAAAGGCAAAACAGAATTATTAATTAACAATAATAGAATTCTCGAGAGAATAGAAACCAGACTTTTGTTCTGAAATCCTGTTTGTTCTGTGTCCTATAAACTCAAATTTTAAGAGGAATGTTTTCACAGCAAACTTAAAGTGAATTGTGGTTTACATTTATGAGGCATAAAAATTAATAGACTTTTTTACAAGCGCCTTTGCATGCTCAGTCACAAGAATTTTTATATCATCTTATTGTAGAAATGGAAACAATTAAGTGAAGTGGTGCCACATCTGAACACTTACTATGGCTCACTGAGGACAGGGCTGTGGCAGGGGAGCTCCCCATGGATCTGACCCTCCACTTGGAGCCAGACACGGCTTTCACCAGAGGTAAAGGTGGCTTTACCCGCCCACAATGACCATTAACGGAGCAGCTCCATAAGCTGGTGCAAGGCACTGGCTAAGGAACCACCTTGGTTTTCCAAGGGTAGGATCTGGGTCTGCAGCAGTTGTGGTATTGTTAAGAGAGTGCAGAGATGGGGCAGGAAAAAAACAAATTATCAGGATGTGTTGCACCTTTTGGGATGGGAGGTAACAAGAAACAGGGCAGGGCGCAACCTTTAATTATATGAACCCTAGTAATTGAGTCATTAGGTCCCCATGAGGCTGTAAACTATTCCTATTACCAACATCATGCCCAAGTGACAGAGAATAAAATGTTAGAGGTTAAACAACTCACTCGTATCAAGAGAGGAGGCTGGAAGATCTGCGTTTTAAACAGCATAAGGAACTAGTCACACGTAATGCTGAGCATCTTCAGTAAAGCCAAAACCTTATGGAAAAGGCCTTAAGATCAACGCCATTTCTTATCATTCTTTCCTACAGCAGCACCATTCCTGTAACAGGTGACCAGTGTTGGCTTATTTGGGTTTGGGGTTTTTTTGTTTGGCTGGGTTTTTTAAGTCTATCAATACTGTATGAAGGTATACCAAATCTTATGTAGAAGCAGCCCAAAATCATCTGCTACAGTTACCAACCATGTTGCTTCATCATTAACTTACATAAAATCACTCTTGTTTTTAAGAGCTGTAAGCTAGTTCTTGCAAACTTTGATGAACTGTATTTACTGAAGGTGAAAACTAAAGTATCCATTTTCAGAACAACGTGCTAATATTCCATTGCAATAAGTGTTGCTTTCTGTTGTTTGGGTTTGGTTTTTTTTTTAATTGACATTTATGAAATAACAGTGCCCTTTGATTATCTAGTACTCCAAAATGAAAGATGTAGTCATTTTGAGCTACGATGGACAGGGGCAAACAGGCAAAGTGGAAGGCCAAAGGAAAGATCTCCACATAAATAACTGTGTTAGTATTGTGCAATTTAGTGTGAGTCCTAATGAAAATCTAATCAAAGGCAGCTTTATAGAGGTGAAGTAAAATCAGCACACACATATGTAAAATGAAGTCACCGGTCATTTTAATGGTAACAGTCCACAACATCTCCTGACATTGCTTCCAGGAATGATATTTATAAATTGGCCCCGTTCTCTGTCTGTAGGAAGGGGGGAGAAGGGCAGACATGCTCTGATGTGCCTGTTACCTCTGCTGGTTTGGAGAAGGGGAACTAGCAAGGGAACAGACACTGCAGTAATTTTTCTTCCCTTTTGCAACACAAAATAGCCATTTTTAGCATTTCACCTCTGCTTTTCTGAGGAATAATTTTAAAAGCTCATAATTTTTCTACTAATTTTAAAACATTGCCTGTGCTTCGCAGAAACAGGGGAAGTGCCCCAGTCATCAGTCTCTATTCACAGAAGCATCTCTGGACTCTTTCAATGTGTTTATTTTGTTCCCAAATAGAATATGATTTTGTTTTCACCATTAATTATCCAGCCTGGTTTTTGTTTTCCTTTTTCTGCCCGGCCTCAAGTATCTTTAATTTTCCATAATTTGCTATCTTCCTAGTAGTCTTTCTAATAATCCCAAGAGAGGTCACTCACTAATTGCTTTCAGAGTATGGATTTTGATATCCTTCCTGCAAACTTGTTTGAATTAATCCTGCTCCTGCATCCTCTCGTTAAGCGATAGAAATCAAATACGTATCAATTATCCCAAGCATAATTTGCCAAGTTTTAGCTCTGATTACAGACACAAGCCATCTGATTTCCTTTTGACACCAACCCAGATGCAACCACAGTGAGGAGAGTCTTTGACCATGGGCAGAATGAAAGACATACAGGATTTTTTCAAGGTTGGGGCCACTGGACAAAAAAAAACCCAAAACAACCACAAACAAACAAACAAACAAAAAAAACCAAACAAAAAACCCTAAACAAAACCAAGTCCAGACAAAGAAACAAAAAACTCTTTTGCACTCACCTGCACTCTCCTGATGACTCCAGACCTCTGCAAGATGAACAGATAACAGTGTCCTACCCCCAGCTTTCAGTGGCCTTAAGCCAGGCTCCCCAGCCTTCCACAACACTTTCTCTAGCACACTGTAATGAGCTAACAGGCACAACTCTTGCTGAGTTCAATTCCCTCACACAGAGAACTCACAGCTGAACCCTACCTATGTAACTCTGTTGAACAGATCCATGTCAGCAGCGCTTGTAATCACAGGTTCTCACATGGAAATGGTCCCTGCAACCATTCAGGAGATGGACCTTACAAAGCCCTTGTGATGTGCGCCCACTCTGGTCCTGACTCTCTTTTCACAGGGGCATCAATCCAGAGTAGCTTCCATCAGGAGAGATATTTCAATACTAGAAAAGAATGAGATATCTTACAACATCTTAATCTCTATATATGACTCAAATACAAGTGACTTTGCATTTCCCTACATATCACCTACTTGCTTAGCTCTTTGTATTTATGGGGGTTATCATTAAAAAGTCAGGTTGCATCATCAAACCATCCACCGCTATCCTGGTTTTCCCAATGTCGGAAACAAAACTAATGCTATTTGCTCATCTTGCATCTGTAGTGTTGAAAAGCAAATCATTGTAGCCTACACCTAAATATTAGGCTGAAATTTTAGTATAAGAGTTTCTTCAATCATATTGGCTCCACTCCATTAACCTGGTATTAGGGCAGTGTCAGTAGGTACACTGCTGTTGTCAGGCACTGCCATCTTAAACATGCAGAGTACAAAACTTATCCAAAATTAGACTGAGGTCTAAAACAGCAGCCAAAACAGTCCACCTCAAAATTTGCTGAGACATGTCATGCTGCTGTAAATTATCTCCCTCTGTGTTACTTGAATTGCAGTTTTCCAATAATAAATAATATAGTCTTACGAATTTAGTTTAAGTCCATACACTAAGTGCCCCTAGAAGTGCACCAACACTGGTTATCTGCCAAATCAGAGAGGAAATGGTCCCTTCCCCATTCTTGACATCTCCCAGTTCACTAGGTAAACCAAATCATAGAATCATAGAATCATAGAATGCTTTGGGGACTTTTAGAGGTCATCTAGTCCAACCCCCCTGCAGTGAGCAGGGACATCTTCAACTAGATCAGGTTGCTCAGAGCCCCGTCCAACCTGACCTTCAATGTTTCCAGGGATGGGGCCTCCACTACCTCTCTGGGCAACCTGTTCCAGTGCTTCACCACCCTCATTGTAAAAAATTTCTTCCTTATATCTAGCCTAAATCTCCCCTCCTTTAGTTTAAAACCATTACTCCTTGTCCTGCCACCACAGGCCTCGCAAAAATGATTGTTCCCATCTTTCCTATAGGCCCCCTTTAAGTACTGAAAGGCCGCAATAAGGTCTCCCCGCAGCCTTCTAAAATACACTGCTAGAATCTTCTACTCAGCTGTGCTGCATGTATGTAACATAGCATTTGCTTTTCTTCTTTCCTAGTTAAATGTTTAGCTTAATAGGCCATTAAAAAAAGGCATCAAACAAAGAGAAATTTATGTTGTTGGAAACTTCACTGTGTTATTTCTCAACTTTGGATGCATCGAACTCTGCCTAGAGGGATTTAAAACTAAGGCAGGAAAGTACTGTAAGTGCTCTAAATTGCATATAGAGCACCTCATGAAAAAGAAAGCAATATCAGCCGTCCTCCGCACAGTCACTTCTAGCTCAAAACACAAACTGAAGCCTGAAAAGCTCCCCTGAGAAGCTTCACAAATGCCATCCATAAAGCAGAAGGTCTGACGTCCAGCGTGGGAGCTCCTCCCAGGCACTGCCCGCCCCTCGCAGCTGCTCAGCCCCGCAGGCTCTCACACAGGCTCCCTGGCACCGCTCTGCGTCACAGCGCGTTCAGGTGACTCGCCTACCTGTATTTTAGCTGCCAAGAGTTAGAACAGCAGTCGCTTCACGACCTGCTTCGAGCAACTGAGGTGCCCTGAGAGGCCAGCCAGTCGTGGTGACTTCTGGTCCTACGTGGCCCTGCCCTGGCCGCTCACCCACTGAATAAGTGAGGGGGAAACCTGCTGGGAGGATGGGCAGGAGGGAAGCACATGCCACTGTGCGACACAGCAGTGACACCATCAAATCCTCTTGTTCCTCTTCAGCTGCCCTGCTGGGGAGGGAGAGAAGGGAATAAAGTGGGACTCGGCCTCTGTTTTTGTCAGCTGTTATCATCACGTTTTTACGTATACCCTGCTCTCCGAAAGTCTGCTTGCACCCAGACCCTGCTCTGCAGGCAGAGCTTTTGTATAACCAGTTGTTCAGGGAAATCCAGCTGTAGGCAGCTGTGCTGGCACTGGGGCCAAGGGACACTGCCCGTGCCTCTGCTCAGCACAGCCAGTGCCACTGGCTGCCCACGGGCTTGGGAGCGAGCTGGGAGGCTCTGAGCACCTGGGGAGGGCGGCACGGGGGCTACCAAAGGGGACTGGGGAGCTGAACCCTTTATGGGTGTCCTGCCCCATCACAGAGGACGATTCCTTGCTCTGAGATCTGCGACTCAGGATGGCAATGAACAACACAGGAAAAATGATTCATGACAGAAATATTACTCAGTGGCTCTTTATTACCCTTGCGAGCTCTGCAGCTGTGGGCAGGCGCAGAGCTGGCCTGGGCAGGCAGTGGCGAATACCAGGAGGGATTCAACCCCCCCTCCAGCCGCGGCTCGACGCAAATCCCAGTGAGAGTGGACAACTGCTGCTGCCGGCGCAGATGTACCCTGCAACCTCGCTGCAGCTCCTCCAGACGCTCCCGGACGGGGTTGGCGGGGAGAGTACGTGTCCAGCCACTGCTGGTATCTATTCCAGGACTGCAAAAGGTACAAATTTGTTTCAGTAACAGTGATCTTGGCAGGCAAGAGAGGCAGCTCCAGCATGCTTTTTCATACATACATATTTTGGACTCCCACTGAGAGTTATTAGTTATTAAAAAGCAATCAAATGAGGCTGGCTTTGGAGTACATTTGTTAGCCATATGATATCAATTAAGCCCCAGTCTCCTGACTGCAAGGAATTGACATTACCTCATACACAAGCAGAATTAAATTTCTTCTCTCCCTCTCCCCCTCTTTGAAGTTGGTAATGCCAAATATCTCCCACATTCCTGGGGAAAATGTTGCAGTTATCCTGAATATGTGGATGCCTTCAATTTGTAATTAATAGAGCTACATACCAAATACTTTTGCTGGAGTATGCAGCAGCAGTGAAGGATTCGCTTGGCCATACAGTGCTAAACAACGTGGTTATCAGTCCACTGAACAAAGCTGAGCAGCTGCCCACCGAGTCCCAGGAAGACTCACAGGTGAGATGTTATGCCACTTGTTAATTACTGGAGAAAGCGAAGGTTTTCTTTACTCACAAATAGTGGGTTGCCACTAATTGCAAACCTGCCTTTTCTCAATGCTTTGCAAAGCCTAACACTGCAAGCACTCGCTCCCGTGTTGTGGGCTGAGGCAGCCGCTCTACTGTCAGCAGCATTACGTATGGAAGCTGACCACAGAGGTGGACCAGAGGCCATAGGACACTGAGCAGGTAAAACGTAGCTGCAGCTGTTGCAACGATGAATAAAATTAATATCATCTACTAGCTCCTACAGAGCTATGAAATGAGCTGAAAGTTTCCACCCTCTCAGATTGGAGAGGAGTTCATACCTCAAACACCACGCTTAACATCAACTGGAAACCCTAACAGAACGGTTAAGACTTCTATTGACAACATGACGTTATTTTAACAGATTTCTAAATCTCCCAAATAAGCCTCATTTAGATTTCGCTACAGATCTATGTGTTTGCTTAACAGGCATGGCCTGGAAATGCTTCTGTGATACTGAGCATCAAGACACTTCCTTCTGGTACCTCTGCGGTTGTCAAACTGTCCTGCATGCACCCAGAAACCCAGTCTGGCAAAGCAACACAAGAATCTACACAGAATATTATGTAGACAAAAGAGTTGCTTATGTGAATGTCTTATTTCCTTTTCAAGGCAATTTTATCTCTTTGTGGCTTGTTCTTATCAAGCTTGCCCATTTTAATAACAGTGCTGCAATTTAAGACTAAAACAGGGAGAATACTTGTCAGCCAAGTTGGCAGAGGTTTGTATCTATAATGCTATGCAAAATACATATACACAACTGTTCTATCAGAGTGCAAAATCACAAACAATTGCCAAATCAATTGAAACTAATGTATTCCAGATTAACAGCTCTCTTTCCAATTAGGGAAAAAATACCCATTATCAATCGCAATGGGTGAAAATATTTTTTTCATAGTTATGTCAAACATAACAGATATTTTTATGAGCGAGAAAACTACCATTAAAAAAACTGCTATAAAACATTCCAGTTCAAAACATGGATATTCAAGGTTATGAACTGTGGTTTTAAGAGCAGACTTGTTAAAAGCAACAAAGCACTGTGGAACATTTTTGTAGTTATGTGAAGAAGCTGTACTCTACACATAAACCTGTGTACCTGACATGCCCTTTAATGAGATTTTATATATTTTATACGTATTTTCTATGTGTACTATGTATATATATTTATAGAAAATGAATACTTGTTGGAAATTATTTAGCTTCTGCTCTACAGTTCAGTTATGGCATCTTCATTGCTTTGTCCTGTTTCTATGACTTGAGATGATTCATTGCCAAGATAGTGCACTGTAGGGGAACTCCTACAAAATTTTAGACAGATTTACTGCACCGTAGACAAGACTTACCAATATGTCACATATTAATTATTTCCATCAGCTAGGACAGGGCTCAAGTATTGCATTTGGGATTAGTATTTTAGATGTACCCAGGTTTGTTGTTGGTAAAAGGGTTTTGTTTCACAGTCATAAAGAAAAGACCTACCTTTCCGAGGCCTATGGATGGAGGGATTTTCACTTCCCCTTCAGGTCCAGTTCAAGGGCTGAGGTAATATTTATGGCTTTGATAAGGTTTCACACAACCGGACGAAAGCCAAAGATGAGACATTCCTGGTTGAAAGGATCCAGCTGTCGAACAAAGCACCGAGACCAGACAAGCCAGGAGCGCAGCTGTTCATACCTTCTCCTGCAAGACCTTTTGCTTTAAAAATCTTTTCTATCATAACCCATACGATAATGCTCACCTGCCGCTTCTCCGCAACGTATTCACGGGAGCAGGTCATACCATCCTCAGAACTGGGCACAACCAAAGGCTCCATGATCTTGGCTGTAGTTGATAGTGTGTCGAAAGCTGGCACCCCAGAGCACACCAACACAGAGGATAAAAGTCTCCCCATTTCCCACTGTCATAGAGATTTTAAGAAGAGGTTTTCTCTTGAAGCATAGAGGTGATATTCAAACAACACTTAGGTCAAGCGCTAGTAATATCCAGTGGTGCCCAAGGAGCGAACAAAAATCACGGTCCCATTGCTGCGTCCCCCACAGCAAACACCAACAGCCTCTTGGCCATAATCCCACGATCAAAATGGAGAGCCCAGACCTTGCATGGGACAGCAAGTGTAGTGTACGGGAAAAGCGAGCAGCACAACGAAATAATTGTTTGGGGGGAGTTGGTTTATTTGATAGGAAAGGTCAGCTTAAGGGGGAGAAAAAACAGAGGATGTGAGAGGACACAGCACTTGTAGAGGCTGCTGACACCTGCGTTTGAGCAAGGAAATGGAACAAGCTCCACAATCCTGAATGCAGAAAACTCTGAGTGAGAAAACCATGGAGGAGTCAACAGGCCAACTAATTGTATCAACAAAAAGCAGCTTTCTGCAAAGACACGGACATCTACCCCAGCTCAACTCATTATTACATTATCTCAATTTTAGGGTTTCCTGCCCCTGACATAAACCTATTCAAGCCAGGTCTACTTTTACATTATATTTTTGGCTGGTATTCAAACACCTCCACCATCAATCTGGTCTCTCTTTCCTGACCACATCTTGACTCCCTCATTTGTTACCTGCCTTTGGCTGTTACAAACAGGAGCAGGGCTTACAGAGACAGCAGGAGCCTTCATGCAAAGCCCTCTAGCATTCCTTAAGTGCTGCAATACCACGCACTAACCAAACAGATGTGTGTAATCAGTGTCTGCCATTCACTGGCAAAATAAATCTCAGTTAAAGTTGTCCAAATAGCCTTATGGTTGACATTTCTGAACTTTGGAGTGCTTGACTTTCTAAAGTCAATGTAAAAAAAACTTGAAGGACAAGAATATTTGTCACCAAGGGGAGGTTTTTAGGAAGAATCCCCAGCCAGCCTCAGGAACCAGCATTGCCCCAAAACACGCTGCCCACCAGTCTCCAGGTGCTTGTGGCCATATTTCTTCTACTGATGCTCATCGAGCATGAGAAACTGCTAACAAATCACAAGGTTTTCAAATGCACTGGTTGATTTTAAATGTTTCCACTGGTGCAAGTCTATAGCAATCTCTCCACTACCAAGGCAGAGGACCTGCCCAGAATGGAAGCACCACTCTAAGAGAAATATTGAGAGTTTTATTGCAACTCAGATTGAGTGGTTGGTCCCTATTACAGACAGTACAGAGCAGAACTTGGAGACCTATAAGAAGGAAATAAAAATCAGCCATGACGTGCTAAGTTTTCAGTTTGGGACAGACACAAGCACAAGCATATTTAGTTGCATAAATAATGGAAGAACAGGAAAGAATGGGGTGGTTTTACACATTATCACTGTATCAGAGTTAAGAATTGTGCATGGGGGAGAAAACAGATTTTAAACAGCTTTAAAGATTTACTACTGATTTAAAAAAAAAGTTACACAGCATGTGCATAACCTATTAACTCATTGCCACATGTTATCATTGCATTCAATAGCTTAATAGGGTTCACATACAAATTAGGCATTTCGACAGAAAATGAGAACATCAGATGGTCCTGAACGAGGTAAATAGGTTTAAAAAGATGTAAACTCATATTTCAGGGCAGACTCATGAGAATGGAGAAAAAAGTCCTCCAGTGGGCAGGTATAGCACTACAGGACCATCATCTGTAGCCTAGAGCACAAGACACTTTCAAAGACCTGACAATGCACAAAACCGGACCAAAGCTGTGCCTGGTATGGTAATTCCTGGTTACTGAAGGGACTCATATTACACTGTACCCTGTCTTCTTACATTTACATCTGAGAAAAAATAGTATTTCCTATCCTTAAAGTGCACACAAGAATTTTTGGCTGCTTACTCACATAAATGTAAAATTGCACAATTTGCCTTGGGTTTTCTACTGGCATTGTCCTGCCTATGCCTGGCGCCTCTGAGCTGCTTCCAGACAAGAATTCCTGATTCTCTGGAGTGAGCTGATGGTGAAGCATAGCACACTGAGCCTTGAAGCTGTGGTTAACCCACAAACAATTTAGCAAGTTGCTACCACTATCTCAACATTTCTGGAGGCATTAATCTGCAGCCCAGCATCATTGTTACTACCTTATCTCTGACAACATCCAAAATCCAGTGCCTTGAAGCCCATATTCATGTGCTTTCAGTCAGGGGCATGGGCTATCAACCCAAGGCACTGAAAATCAGAGGTGGGACTAACCTAATTAAACCTTTCTTCTGACCTCCTTAGCAAACGTCTTTTGATACTGGCACTGCCACCAGCCCATCCAAAGATGTTTTGAGAAGGAAGCAAGGATGGAGAGCTGCAAAGAGCCTTTATCCCTGTCCCTCTGCAGTCCCACTGGTCCATCTGACCACAACCTCAGCCAGGGCTCATCTCTCCATCATTGCCTCTTTGTCACTGACAGCATCCAACCTGCCCTCAGTAAGACGGCGCAGCAGTGGCAGGGAGGACTGCTGACCACTGACAGTCCCAAGGACAGCAGCGTTGGCGGGACAAGGGCAGGAGCCAGCTCAGTACTGTTTTGCCTTTGGCTGTTGCAAATGCTGCTGGAACGTGCCCGGGCAGCAGGTTCACCACTCAGGGAAGCACCGAGCAAGATGAGGGTGGGAAGGGGAGAGGGGGGAGGGAAAGTAATATCCCTTTTTGGACGTTAAAAAAAAAAACCAAAAGAACACCAGCGTTGGCAAGGAAAAATACTTGATTTGAGGTCTGTGAGAGAGCAATTATATTTTTAAAGCTGGCATGACGCTTACCCTTTGCCCCACTGGATCTAATCCAACGCCAGCTGAAATCACTTGCCAACGGCTTGCACTTGGGCTCTCACGTAAGTCAATACTTCACATAAAAACTCACAGTGCAAAATTACCCAATAGATCTATTTGTAATAAGTACCCCTCTATAAAACATTGAGCAAATAAGCCCTTATATTTTTAGGAGCATTTTAAATGTTTACTATAAAGTTTTATTATGTATTAAACTTAATTACCCAAATTAAATTCTCAATTATTGTACCTGTGCATGCTGTTTTATTTTTTGCTTCACTAACGCCAGATGGTATAGCTATTCATTTTTATTTTGAAATTTTGATTGCATTTATTCAGTTATTTCATGTTGGTGGTGAACTAATGATAGAACCTGGTTAAGCTTTAGTATTACTGACAGAGACTGCGCAGGCTGTATACTGCCAATCATGGCTGGTAACACGCTCTGGGACTTTTTTTGAAGAAAGGCTGCAGTGATCAAACAAATGGGACTGAAAAGTACTGTCTGCTAGGACCTAATGTTGAATCAAAAGCAGATTTCCATTTGGGAGCCAAATCTTTCTTGAAACCAGATTTTCAGAGATGAAAACATTACATCACCTTGGGGGGAAAGGGAAAGGATACAATAAGAAATTTTAAGGCACATAAGCCTTATAGTTTGCCAAGCATATGACTGCTGACAATTGATTTTATTTATGCATTTATGGAACATCTTTTACATTTTTATATGAAGCATAATAACCTCCTCCCCCCACGCCCTGAGTTCCACCGTATTAAACTACTGAAATAGAAAGTTACATTCTTATTCTTTTGATTTGAAAACTGAGTTCCCTGTTTCTCTAAACGTCGTAACAGGCATATATTTTCTGGTAAGCTTAATGATGAGCTCTGCTAGCCATACAAATAATACAAACGTAATTCACTGCAAAGATATGCCCGCTTCAGAGACCACTTCATTTATTCTTTGTAGTAGCAAGGAGCTGAAAAATCCAGGCATGAAATCATGTTTTCCAGCTATGCTTTTTGTTATATTTATGGTCTCTTTGGTAAAATCAAAGGAATGCACTTCTGTGTAATGGGGCATATCTTGAGTGGCACAGTAACCATCACGCCATAAAATTTAGAGTTGGGCTGCTTGATTACAAAAGCATGTCCTCACTCCAGCCTTTGCACAATGCAGCTGTTTAAATCACTGGGAGTTTAAAATTGGAGTCACTTGAGAACTAAAATTGCATGTGATGGCAAAATGGTAGAAGATATTAAGTCTAGGCTGCCAATTTCAGAGCAATTTCTAGAAGTCTGAGAGCTTACTGATAAAATTACGGGATGTAGAACACGCAGCACTCATTAAACTCATTTTCTTTTGCTTGCATCATTAGATTTTCTATCTTGGCACTTCACTGTGGGACTCCTTGAATTTAGAAACAGGTACCAACAAACGAGAATGGGGTAATGAGATTTTGAGGAATGGAGCCTTTAACTTCTGCTGTTCTTCTCCTGAGATATGCTCTCTGCTACTGCATGTTCATTTATTACTCTGTTGGACAAAATCTTGCAATCCCTGCTTGGTTTAACAACGTTCATGATGTGACAATCCCACGTAAATTTTCAAGTAGGTAACGACATGTTAACGCAATGATCGCCCTCCTTTTTCTTTTAGGTGATGTGCCACAGTATGGCACCACAGAAACCATCAGTCAGACAAGGGAGTGGGGTTTACAACATCTGGTACCTCACGTTGACACAGGGCGTTAACATAAGGCGGTGGAGCTCCACTGTGACCACCAGGCTCCATGCAGTACGCACCAAGGTAAAGTTTTTCCACAAGTCTCCCACCTATTTTTTTATGCTCACGTTTATCTGTACCATGGCTTAGTTTTGACAGTGGAGCCATCTCCAACTGCATCACCTCTGGCAGGTGGATGGGGAGCCGCCCCCCCCCCCCATGTCGCTCCCCCCTGGGAGCACGCGGCAGAAAGACCTGGCAAGGTGAAACCTTGTCACACAATACAAGTTACGATAATTGCGTGGTTATAGTAAACTACAGGGGCTTTTTTCTTGCATTTTTCATCCTCCTCCACAGAAGTACCCAAACCACGTAAGCTGTCAAGGATGCCAGGTTGACAGATATTGTGGCTCAATAAAACTCAGTAAAAGCAGGTTTAGTAACATGCTTTTACTGCTTTTCCAAACTACAAATACTAAATAGCCCTAATTCTTTTTCTCAAGGTAATTCCCAGATTTCCCAAAGACAGCTAAGACGAGACTCCTCCACCCAAATATTACACACTGAAAACACACTCAATACGCTGAGTTCTATCAGAAATGCATAAGAAAAATGCTGGGACTATCAGTACAGAGATAATGTCTAACCATCGTCTCCTCAGGGTGACATCTCAGAGACCAGGTCTCCTGTTGAAGCGTTGGTTACCTCCCATGGAGGGAGGTTGCTGCAGGGCAAAAGCTGGTGCAGAATCTGTCCTCCACCATTCCTCAAAGCAACTCACAGAGTATCCAAAGAAAAGGCAGTTTAAGGATTACCAGACACCATTGCAAGTCTGCTTCTTCTGTTTTTCCTATACTATTTAACCCTCATCCCTGTTGCCAACAAATGTCAGTAAATTCAATAGCTTCCAAAAGCCTGTGATAACTGTGACACCTGCAACAGCGCAAGGACGAGGAATGGGGCTTGCAGAGCAGTCCTCCTTCCTTAAAACCTCAAAACTGTTTAGTTAGGAAATGAGTGGGAAGCCATTGCAGAACCAAAGCAACACAGGGAAATAAGGGTGCAACACTTTTTCCCTTTCAGCTGTTAAACGGCTGTAGATTTTTTTTCCACATTTGCAGCTATTGCTTCTCTCATTTTTATTAAATCTTGGTGTATACCAGTTCAGACCATTTTGATTTCCACCTGCATGAAAGTAACATACATCTTGCATGGTCTGACATCACTTAATCTACAAGATTAGAGTTAATTCTCTGTTTTACCTAATTAACTCCGCTGGACTGATCACACTTACTTCTCTCTCTGGCTAAGATGCATGCAGCTGCTCATCTAAAGCATACAAATTATCTCATAGCCTAGTTATGCTGCTGACACAAGGTCATGAAAAATGTGCCAACAAAACAGAATCCCCAGCGCTCCAGCAGACAACAACAAACCTCGTATTTCACTATAACTTGGCAATTAAGTAGGAAGAAATACCTCGGGAGAGAAGCTGTTCTCCAGGATTTCAAGCAGAACAAACCACTGCTGATGAATTAGCTGAGACCCACTGCAGCGTGGAGGCAAAATGTGAACCACGCTGAAACTCTTTGTTCTTAACATTTCTAATAGCATAAATTAGGATTTCTGTAAGTAAGGCACAGGGAATGCAGCGACCTGCTGCACGAGACCGTGCTGCCTTAGGAGAGCTCAGCACAATTCAGTATCGCTTCATCCTGCAAACAGATGAAGCGCCATCAGCCTGCCGGGCACCCCAGCCCGTGGCTCAGCCGAGCTGCGAGAGCACCCCACAGCCACCGATGCTGGGGGTGTCCTGGCCCCACATGCCTTCCCACGAGCCCACTGGTGGCTGCTGTCCCAGAAGACGCATGTGCCAGCTGGGACCACCAGTCCTGTCCCATGCCACCATTCTGACATCAAGACTTCAATGACCTGAGGTGGTACAGACGTGGTTCCCCTACTGCCTGCGCACCAGCAGAGACCTGTAACGAGTCAATCAGTAAATGCTGGGCAATTATTGTTGGTCATCCTTCTGCAAACTGCAGGAAGGAGACTGTGGCTTTTCCTCCTCTGCTCAGCACAGACTAACGTGTTACCATATAAACACTTCCACAATGCTGGTAGGAAAAGATGTATTTTTCTGACAGGTCACACAAATTTAATCAGAGCACGCTACCTGCGGAAGACACTGCGATGGCCCAGGGAGCAGAGTAGGGTTCATTGGAAATGACAGTGACCTCCTCCGGGGGATGCTGAGGACAGGCGAAGCAGGACGGCCGAGCTGCGGCAGAGGAGTGGGTGCAGGGATTACGCAGCTCCTCTCACAGCAGACCTGGCTCCAGCTCATCCCGGGCCATTCTTTTGCTACTGAACAGCAAAGGCTATTAGAAACAGGGAAGGGAGACGCAAACACCTTTTCTTTGTGTGGTCAGAGTTGACTCGAAAAAACACAAAGAAATCCACCTGGAAATCCCAGAGAGAATCAGGTCCCAAACCGTTTAGGAGAGCCTGGGTAGATGTGAAGCACGGTCTATTAGTCAAGCACAGTTTCAGATTTCACCTGTTTCTGCATTGGGATAGGCCTGACATCTTTTACGGATATAAAAATATCCCACAGTTGACTATATCATCATTTAACCTCGTTTTTCCTTTCTAGAGGAGTTTCCTTTGAAGTTCCTCTGCGTATTTCATTATTGTCTTGGGATCTGGAAGAGCTGTTGTTACTTGAAACCACCAGATCTGGAATCCATTAAAGATGAGACCAAGCCAGGGAGCACTAGCATGGTACTGAGCACTCAGCCACAACAATTTAACCCCGCTGTGCAAGAAAACCTTGATTAATTATATCCTCAGTAATTATGTCTAAAACTATTTCTACTATCTCTAAATGAGAGGTAACTAATCTGAGATAGCAATAACTTACTTTTTCACATGCACATGACCCATATCAACTTTGAAAAATTACTTGCTTTCCAAGAATGAAACCCACTCCTGTCCGTTGTTTTCAGAAAATCTATACTGCCCACAGAAAAACATTATGCATTATTCATAGGATTATGATGTATTGCTTTCCAAGAGCAATACAATTTACAGGAAAACAACAGAGAATGTAATGCACAATGCAAATCGAAGCATAACAGATAAAAGTTATCCAGTACTACCTTCCCCCTCTGATGGTGGAAGTTGGGAAAGGAGAGAGATGCTCCAGTCTGCGCAGTAATAACCGCCTTGTGAAGGGACGCGTGGATTCTGTACCATGCGACGTGCACAGTAATCAAAAGGCACTCCTTTGCCACCAGAGCTGGGCTACTTCTAATGGCACGTTTTCAATAGGTGTTTTCACCTTGCCAATGTAAGCACACAAACAAGTCACTGCGTTAATACGTGAGTTTTCTCCTGATCAGAAAACATTAACAGCCTTTTCACATACACCTTCCACCACAGACATGAAAAAACCCAAAACAAACACCCCCAGACACCCCCTCCCATCTTTCTAGCAATAACTGGAAATCATGCCTACTGCCTACACCACCTATTGCTAAAACGTTCCCGTGCCAGGCTCAGGCTTCGTCTCCTTAGGCTGGTAGCACAGCATTAGGATTATGTTCAAATGCGCTACTGGGACCTGCTCAGTAGATAGAGGTTGTTACTCCAAGTATTTTTAACGCTTCCTCAGTTGTACATTAGAAACCTACTTTCTCACTTCCAGTTTTTCTGAAAAGAGCTTTCAGCAACCCACATCTCTTGCCGAGATACACGATTTGAAGTCCTCTCTCTTTCAGTGGGGTAAATCAGGTATGCAACTATTTGAAATCAACCAACTGATGGAAAAGAACGGACAGAGACGGTGCCACCCGAGGAGCCCACCGAGCACCCTGCCTTGGGCATGTCCCACCAGAACGCAGCAACTCACTGCTGCTGCGTGCACCCCATGAAGTCCCAGCACTGGGCAGGAGCCCAACCCACACAAACCCAACTACCTCCAGGCACTGGCTGTTCCAGAGCATCCCTAACCCCATTGCCACCACGGAAGCTGAGCACATCGTATTTGTTCTTTCTGGTGAAGACTTTCCTATCACTCAGCTGTACTGGGAATCTCTGCCGAACTGATCACAGAAAGCTCTCCCACAGCTTATCCTCGCTCCTCAATCTTCACTGAACTGCTGGTTTGGGGAAGCCCTTCAAAGAACAATGAACTACCCAGGTTTTCACATATCCAGTTCATGCTCTGACAGCAAAAATCTCAGCCTGCCCATCTCCATTATCCCGTAGATACACTTCCCTGCTGGGGCCTTGCCATGCCCTTCCACCCCCCACGCAGCTTTAACAGCCTGCAGCTTCAATCCCATTCACAGCACATGGTCAGCACGTGCACCGCGCCTGTGCTTCCAACATATTTCGCAACCCTTTTCAGGGAAGGCACCGCAGAAGACAGGGTAACATCTCTCCAAATATACAACTATTTTCAATAAATCATTGTATCTACTTTAACAGCCCTGATCAAAATTAATTACAATCCTAACTGAAGAAATTGTCATGGCACTTGCAATGAATTACTGCCATACAAGAGAGGTCTTCCCCAACTTCAAGCTTAGCCGGTGCAACTTAGCTATAAAAATTCAAACCAACAGCCTGACCCAACTTTCTTGCAGCCTCCTGCAGCTACCCAGCAACTCCGCTGTCCCAGCCCAGCCTCCTGCGAATGCCGTGCCCCTGGCGCAGGCACACAAACTCCCTGCGGCTGCAGCCACAGGGACACCAGCATCTGGCCCATGGGCCCGGCTGGGGCCGGAGAGACGATCCCCAGCGTTCCCCCAGCCTGGCCCCAAGGCAGTGTAGAAGTCGTGTCCTGGAGATAAAAGAGCCTTGGGGTAACGGGTAAAAGCAGCCAACGATGATCAACTGTATAATGAAAGGAAGGAAGCATTTTAATGGATTTTAACAAAAAAAGGAACTTTTAAAAAACACCCTCTATCTGTTTAAAATTACATTAGAAAAAAGGTATAATGAATGTCCCTATTTTCACAAAAGAATATATTCCCTTACTGTAAACTCTTGGCAGACTGAACACTAGTCTACAGGGTAACAACCATACATTTAAGCTATCACTTCCCAATTATACATGAATTAATAATTCACTGCCACAGGGAAAAACGAGCCCAATCGTACATCATTCTTACAGCAGCTAATTGGGCATGAAACGGGCCAGCTCTGGTAGTAAATGGTAAATAATGCACATAGTATATCAAATTTTGCATGTAGATAGACAAGTTAATTTGCTTCCCACTAAAGAAAAAGGACTTTTTAAGAAGTAAATCATTATCTCAACAGTAACATCTAAGATTGCCTTCACACGTACACCTACCATTACATGTCATGTCATCATACAGAAAATATTAACAAGCATCACATTTCGAGTGCCTATGTATGTGTATATATATGCATACATATGTGTATACAGACACACAGAGAACCTTACAATTCAAATAAAATTCACTGTGAATACACAGATATTGAAGTCTCAAAGCTTCCAAGAATAACATATATGTGTAAAGTTTTCTAAGAGACTGATATGGGGTTGCCCCTGTATCAAAGGCTTCTCAATCACACAGAGGCTATTTGCAAGTTTTAGGAAAATTAAATGCAATTCATCGGCATCACCCAACTGCTTTTTCATGTAAAATTGAAGCCACTCACTACTGGCAAGTTAGGGAGTCGAACCAGCTGCAGAGGGCTTTTTGTTTGGTTGTGTTTTGGGTGTTTTTTTTAAAGCAAAACAAAACATTAAGCTGTTCTTAGAAGTCTTTGAGTTTAAAACATGAAAGAAATGACTCTCTGCTTTTCTCCTTTCCCACAGGCAAAACACCCGGTACACATCTAAGCAATTCTTGAGCAACCTGTGCTCGCTAGTGCAGTGTGTTGCTCTCCCCATAGCACCACTGCTCCTGAGCTACAATCACAGCTCCACAGAAGACTTGGTATGAATATAAGATATTTAGAATTCAGAGCTTGAAAACTGAACAAACTTACTCTACATAGAATAACACTTTTTCTTAAGGTAGTTAGAAAAATTATGAAAATCACCTTGACAAAACACTGGTGATGTTGCATATTGATGTTGAGGTGTAATGACCTAAATGCTTTCTACTTTTTCTGCAGTTCTAATAACACTTACATATTTGACCCTTTTCTACTCTCCCCTACAAACAGAAGAGGGAAAGAAATCCCTTACGTGTTTTCCTGGCTGATGCCGAAGGAACTCATCAACCCACAGTGGGATGCAGTGAGATCCAAAACTGGGCTCTTTGTAGTTGAAAAGGAAAGTCTTTAGCCAACTGGAAGTGACTTCTCATGGAAACTTCATGATTTTTCCTTTCCAACAGATTAATTGGAGGAAAAGTTTAACCTGATGTTTCATTCCGGTATCTATTGGCAACTGATACTCAGTGATAACTGATATGCTTGCATTTTAGGAGTAAAAGCTTTTCTCCTTCATGCAAATGACATCACACATTTGGTATTGATAATGCAGAGTGATTTGGCCTGAGTTCCAAATTATCTAAGGATCCAAACTCATGATACTGATTATTTTTCAAATCTTATGTTTTCTAAGACAAACTGGAGTTCACATTCCCTCATATTCCCTTGCATGTTTGAACCCTTAGAAGATAGCTGGTTCATGTTTCAAAGGGTCTGATTTTCTAATCACAAAGACTAGAATTTTCTCCTTTGTATTTCATCATTCAAAATTCTCATGTAATCCACAGCCTCCAAATGCTGAGGAATTATTGCAGATGCCACAATATCAAATACCTTTGCGAGAACCCCCCAAGCCACTGTAAATCAGTGCAAGGTCAGCACACTTGGCAGCCACCTCGCAGAACGGTCCCTTCAGGGTCCCCATCAGCACCTAGGAACAGATTTCCAAATGCACATAGGCAACTAGCAAACAGGCAAGCCCTGTGTTCCCAAAAGCATCCATTCCTCTGACACCAAGCCATGAAATACGACAGTCCAAAACCACAACCGAGTAACCTGCATCCCCATCACTGCACGGAGTGCACCACGGTGCTGCTAATGTCAATGCACAGCGCCATGCCCTGACACAAAGCATCACCGTAGACAATGATCTGCAGACAAAACAGCTTAAAATCACACTCCCAGATTATTCCTGTTCTGGGTAACACCATGTGGCTGTGGGCTATGGGAGCAGGGGGGAGTAACACCATAGCCCAGGGATCTTACTGGCGGATGCTGCCAGTCACAGACGTGACAAGGGGAGCAGCAAGATACCACTTCAGGGTGCAGAGTAAAAGCACATTGGAGGAACCCTTTGCATTTCTGTCTATGGTTTCTGTGTGTTGCTCCCAAATAAAGCCAGCACCATTTGCAGAAATTTAGACTGTTCTAAAAAAAATTTTAAATAAACAAAAAGACAACAACAAAAACCCCAACAAAAGTATTCTTTGTGTAACCCACACCTGCAGGTGACTTAGGGAGATAGGATCGTTTCAGCAGATCCCAGCACATTAGAGGAAAGGCCATGATTAAAAATAAAATTATGACAACGTTTCTGTCCAGTTGTGCTCTGGCCTGGACTGCTCGGTGAGAAGGGCAGGCTGCGTCAGTCAGAAGGATCACGCCCACCCCCACAGCAGGAACACAGCCCACACTTCTGAGTATTTGCTCCAGAAGTGGAAATCCTAAACCCAAATCATCCGCCGTAGTCCTCTGTAGGGCAGGCAGGAGGCATCTCAGCTCCTGTGTGTGAGGAGGGCTGGGATCTTCCTTCTCCCCCTCCCACACTCAAGCCCTCAGTTAAGAGCTGGGACTCACAGTCAAACTTCTCCATTATCAGGAGGGACATCTGCATGAGAGGATGAAACAGGGGATTTCACGTACTGATTCACAGCAGCTTTGGTGGCAGAGCATCCAAACAAGTAAAGAAACTAACACATGATTACAGCTCTGAGCAAAAGAAAATAATTTGTCAAAAGTTGAGGGAAGTTTTGCCTAATTCTGCCTTTGGTCAAAAAGACAGATACATACATGGCAGGACTCAGTTTTTTGTTTTTTGTTTTTTTTTTTTTGACCAGCATATAGCCCATACATGACCCTCCACTTCCAAATGAGCGTTGTGGGAATAAAAAAATAAATCCTTTTTAGAGCCATATTTGGAAACACTGGATCATCCAAAGATTCAGAGAGCAACAGTTCTGGAAGCTGCCGGCCTGGTGTTTTGTTCCCCATCCCACCATCTAATGCCACACCTGAGCCACTGCACGATTTCTGTAAGCAGGGCAAGATACTGCTCCCACTCAGCAAAGCTCATTTCAACAGGCCAGGGGTGTGTGTGTGGGGGGGGTATCTCTGCCACCTCCTGCAAAGCACAAGTTATAAATCATGTCCACACACAGCAAAGTTAAAAAAAAAACCTCACAGCAATAATTTACTTAAATATTTAGAAGAAAATAATTTAAAAATACTAAAGGTAATTCTCAGGAAGACTGATGTAATAGTAAACGGAAATAAATTAACATTTTCATTCCACTAAACAAAATGAACACAGAACCCCCACACATAAAACAAAACCACAGAGTCTGCATTGGAAAGACAGCTTAAAACTCCCAAGCTTTAACTCAAAACTTTTTTTTTTTTATTAAAGTATGAATGCATTTATGCTGGAGAATAGTTTACATACATTGTAAAGCAACAAGCATATTTTCAAGAGGTGTGGGCCCTCCTCAAAATGTCTCCATGCTCAATCTACATACTTTAACACTGGACTCACACATACACTCACATACAAACACACAGACCCACAAAACACAGACACAGAGCTATCTGCTTCGATTAGCTTTCTTTTAAGGCTTCTGTAAGGTGCCCTAGTGCCCCTAACATTACCATAATTACAAACAAAATTGTATAAAGGAGCAGCACTGCTTGCAAACTATTGATCTGCTCTCAGCCTTAAAAAATATCAAGAGAAACAAGTTTTTCCTTTTATTTGAGTTTTATTAAACATCTGCATTTAAGAAAGGCATGACTCTGTATATCTGTGAACAAGGAAAGATACAGGAATCGTAACATCAGCTGCTCAACCAGAACAGATGTTCAAACCTGACTCCTAAGGGACCGTTTCCTTTGATCTTTACAGTAACGCAGCCCTGGCTGTGCGACAAGGCACTACCAGCTCCATCCCACCAGGGCCACTCGACCAGCAATGCGGAGTCCGGTAACACAGAGTTGAGGCTACCATGCTCACTTCAGATCTGAGGTTGATGAGAAGTCACAGTTCAAACACTGACAGACCCAAGTGTCCCTCAACTCTTACCAGTGGGCCCCCCTCCTGCAGAGCACATCAGGGTTGGAAAAAGCACAGATAAGGGTGCTGGCTCGCTGTACCCCTAGCCATCATGGAGTATTTTTGCCCACCCCTTTTTGGTATCCTGCAGTATATAGTCTGAAACTGCAACTACTGGTGTTGGATGAAAGACGTGGCAGCAGGTATATTAAGAAAATAGGCACAATGAATAAAATAAAGGATAGCATATGATATAATGTGTACATACAAGCATCTTCTTTCATTTTTTATCTGTGAAATGTGAATTAACTGCAGAATGCCAGGCCATTAGTCTAAAAGGCTATGTATGGCTGTCTTAGCCTACGTACGGTCAAAGGATTTTTGCGATGCATCATGGAGAAAGATTCTTCAGGAACCATTAGGGCTTTCCAGGTCTACTTGCTCTTGTGCATCAGCATCAGCCCCCAGCTAGGAATGCCAGAGGAGCAACTAATAAAATTGCCTGACCAGTCTTATAAGACAAACAGGAATAACTCTACTTCATGGTATGCACCTGAACTACAGAGATGAGAAAGGGACAGTGATGGGTGGGTGAGAGAGATGGGGGAGGGAGCTTTTTTCTCACTTTTACAACAGCAGCAGATTTCAATGTAATGTAATTACTTTAATGATGCATATCTGTAGGTACTGAATTGCTCTTTTGATTTAAAAAGCTGGTCAGACAAGTGTTTGGCAGTCCTTTCATTCCCCAATTTCAATTGTTGCTTATTCATCTATCAGCTCTCATTCCCTAGGCCATTTCTGCCTTTGTTGAACAATGAATGAGTTCAGTCAGCCATCATCAGATTCAAATTCATGAGACACTTCCTCTGACGAGCTGTTCCTGTGGATCCGGCCATCACTTTTCATGCTGTGAAAAGTCTTCTTAAAGGCCTCCATCATGGCATGGGCCAGCTTCTTGGCCTCCAGCTTGCTCTCACACTCTACAGCATGGCAGTCCATCTGGTAGGACAAGTCATCGTTGATCTCCCGATAAACCCAAGCAAAGATGTTTGGGCTGACGTTGTGGTCAGCAGTGCAGTAGGCTATACGTGCTACCTGAAAGGTATCCATGTGGACTGTTGCTTCGCCTTTGAGGTCCAGATGATGCAGCCAAACTTGGAAAGGGCGAATTTCCAGAAGGGCGTTAGCTGGGTAAATATCCTCCCTGGCAAGTGTGTGCTTCTTCCATAATTCAATGACCGGTTTCTCTGTGCAGCCTGACAAAAATTGCATCCCTGTTGTGGAAACCTTACCCAAATATGTAACCTGCAAAGAAGAGCAAAGATAGGTGAAACACAGACAGCAGACTCCAGCGTTGCTTTCTGCCATCCCAAAGAACTTTTCTTTATCTGGAAAATAAAAGCCCCGCTCCGGCCACAAACTCCCCAATTTCCCCATATCTTCAGTAAAACAGTTTTCAAGCTGCTTTCCAGATATTTGCTTTTTCAGATACTGACTTCACCATTCAAACCCAGATGTTAAAAATGTTCAGTCTCTGAGTTCCAAGGGATTTCACTCTCTTCATCTCCCTGGAAAGCCCAGCTTTAGAGCCCATGCCTGTACCTCTAAGCTCATGTTAACAAGTGTAAGTGCCAATGGAGCAGGCCCCAGGTAGCTGTGATGCTAACCACTTTTTTTTTTTCCTCTACTTTATTCAGATTATTTATTTGTATCATATTTCAAGCATTAATATTAGGGAGACTGAGACATGATAATGAAAGGCTGCAGGGGGTCAGAAAAGCATGATCATGGCAGAGGATTTTAAACTTTGAATGTTTTTTTTCCAAAATGATCCTGTTTTTCCATCACTTCTGCTGTCTCTACTTAAGTATTAAGCCTGGAACAGCTCAAAGCTGTTCAAAACTCTATCTTTGAGCAGGGCTGAGACATTTATTACATCAATTTAAGAAAATATGCTGTTAAAAGAATCTAGTAATAAATCTACCTCAGTTTAATCACATCATCTCTGTGCTTTTCTGTCTAGCTCTTTTGAGTAAATATCCTGTTATCCAATCTGCACATGAAAGCAAGGTGGTTTTAGTACCCTTACTGTACTTTGCTCACCAAAAATCAAATTCACTGAGAGGTCCATATCAAAATTCTGTATTAAGCCTGTGCAGAAACATTCCCCCAAATCTGTGCAGCTGCTAAAGACGCTTTCTTCCACTTACAGCTGAATGGAAGATTATTTTATCTGGGAAAAGGGATTTTCTCTAGAAAAGACAGATCAACACCACATAAATACAATTATGCAGATTATTCTATTTATTGCTGTTGTCAGAACGGTGCATTTAAGAACAATTACATGAAAGCAAAATTGCTTCTAATTTGTCTCTTGCAGCAGTAACTGCTTAAGACAGAATCTTGTGCTTCTTGCTTGATGTCTTATAACCTTATGTGCATTTTACTCAAGGCGTTTGGAGGAAAAAAAGTAAATCACATGCACTTTCCAAATTAATTTCTTCAAAATTTTGTATTAAACACACAGTATTTTTATTTTGTATATGCTTTAAGAAATACAAAGAAAAAATACGTGATTTCCACATTTAAACACATTAAAAAAATCATACCCACAAGGAATACAGGATTTTTATTCCATGCAAACAAAATTTTCCACAAGAAAAATATTGTGCTGCAAGCTTCATAGGTTTTGTTAAACTCAGAGACCTAAATTAAGCCATAATTAAGGAAAAAAGCTTACAAAACATTATTGGAAGTCCGTGTGGCTTAATCACGCCTGCCAAAAAAGCAATTTCATAGCATTGACATTTCAAAATGGGAAGTCTTAGTCTTTGCTTATAAATATTCATGCTTTGCACTGGGAATATGTTAAATCTTATAAAGCTTTATATTTTTTGGAACAGTGGGAAACACAACAGCTAGAACAGTTAACAAGGCAAGACCTACCAATGTTTTGCTTTATTTTATTTTATTAGTGATGAGAGTTGACTTCCCTAAAGCACTGTGGAATAACTTAAAAGAAAACCTCAGAGCTCACAGTGCCAACTAAACACATACAAACAGCACATACAAGACCAAAGAGGAATGTGTCTGCAACATACTGGGTGGGTATTTCAACATATATCTACAGTCGTATTGCTTTGAAAAGACCAAGATCAGTGTGCAAATTTGCACATTCAATATATTCTCCGAAGGTTTGCTCAGCACCATTTCACATTCACAAGCCAGCTAACAAAAGACTAACACTCACTGTAAATTAACTGAGCATTTGGGGTTAGATTCAAAGCCCACTGCAGTGACAGAAGTCCTTCGCTGACTTCAAAGCGATTTGAACAAAGCCTTTAAACCCTTTGTCACTGCCCAAATACAGTTTTGAATCCCCAGCCACAGGAGAGATGCTGCCACCACTGCAACATTTTGTCCCCCCAGCTGCTGTTTGGAGAAGACCGGTATCACTAGGGGCACGCAGAAATAAGGACCTCTCACTAGTGCACAACAGTAAAAGCAGGGAATTGGTTCATTACGGGCTTGTCTGCAAGAGGAAGCTGCTGACAGCACATGAGCTGCCCTGCTGCAACAGCATGAGGAAGGGAATGGGAGAGGAAAGCACAGGCAGCTACATCCCACCTAGAAGTAGCATTATGGGTCTTCCTAGGCAGTTGGTGCTGCGGAGCTCGGTGCTGCAAATTCACCCCCAGCACACAGAGCATCAGCTTCCCAGCACAGACGACTCCCAGGTGATGCTCGGGACACCTCGGGCAGCTGAGGAGCAAGACCAGAGCGGGTTGTCACACGGGACTGTAAATTGCATTTAATGTTCTCTCTGTTCCTTCCCTGCTGCTAACTGCAACCCCCTGTTGACCATCAATCCATGAGCGGCCTGCCTAAGTGTGAAGTTACAAAAAAATAATGTATTTCCTTACAAACAAAGTATTTGCATTTTATGAAGAAAAGCAGTGAATTACTCTGAAAGCAACCAAGGCAAAAGTAACTAATAAGAAGGATGGGATGATGGCTTGTTTACCAAAATGGGATGTAATGGTCTGATTTACTGTCCCAGTTCTGTCACAGTATAGCTGTGTAGGAACTTTTGGAAAGTTGCTTCCTTTAACACCACTTTGCATCTCCATTATATAAATTTCATTTTCCCTTGAGGACACATTCATAAATATTTATAAGGTGTTTAGACATTACAACAAGGAGTTCACAGGAGAGAGAATAAACAAAACCTTTGGTTTAGAGCCTCTCCTGTACTGTGTCTTACACAGAAACATCAACACCTACTAATGTTGTTATTTTTTGTTTCTTTTTAAACAAATGATCATTTTTTTCCTAGTTGAGATACAAGCATTTCACAAGAGTAGCATTACTGAAGCTCTTAGTGAAGACAGATGTCTAACACTTCATCACTTCATGTTCCCCTGCTAAATACAGAACAGGGATACAGGGGCTGGCGAGACACCTCAAATATTTGACACAAGGCAGCATCCTGTTCAGAATAAAGTTTTCTTCATGACTAAATATCATCTACATGTTATCCATTACATATTAATCCATCTAGAGCTGGCCAATTTAGTAACTTAGACAACATTTGCATAACTGCAGGGACGGTACCAGTGTGAACTAAAATTGGCAAAAGATGGATTTTTAGGGCACTTCTCCCTGAACTCTCAGTTACAAGATTATTCCGCAAGCAATGCTCCCTGCATTTTGGCTCCTACCTCATCACATCTCACAGCACACCCACCTTTATTTAAATGCCCAGAAACCACTGACCACACACATCATTAGAGTAAAGCTATTACAGTACAACCACCATCCTTTCCTTTCTGATTTCCAAGTTTGCCAACCAAAGATCAAAAAACAGATTATTCCTTCCATTATCAGATGGAGAAGAAAATTATTTTGAGGCAAAAATTCCCACTGGTGGTCTTTTCCATTAAAATTAATGGTGTCTCATCAGTGTGAAGCCAGCAGCAGGAAGTATATTAAAAAAAAAAAAAAGAATTTCATCTTTAATACCCATAAGAACCAGATGTGAAGGGCACAGAAAGACATCATTATTATTATTATGTGTGCATGTGCAAACACACACTGAAGAAGTGCCCGAACAGAATCAACTGTATAGCCTTACTAACTAGAGAGTAATCATTGACAAGGACTAGCAATAGCCACAGCTCAGGCTGAAAGCTGCATCTGTGATAATACAGCTCTGACCACCAGCCAAAGTTCACCAGGACTCAATAATGCTTTTCCTTCCTCCAAAACACTGGACAGAGGTCATTTGGCAGCAAATGTCCATCCAGGAAGACGACTGACTTGTGACAGCATGGCACGTCCTATAGCAAGTGTCATCCTATACAGACCAAGGCCAGTAGCCACGTTCCCTCGCCTCCAGCCTCAGTGCAAGGCAGAGTAGCCACAGGTTTGTTGTCACATGTAAACTATGATCAAGCTGTTCCAGCCTTTACTTGTTTTGGACACTGTAAGTGAGAAAAGGAATGGAAAAGCCAGCTCAATGCCACTGTGTTAACCTTAAGCAACAAAGGCATTGCATTTCATATCTTCTTCCAGGGGGAGGAATATATTTCTTTATGGCACTTTCAGTCCTTTGGTTTGTGTGTTCCATCTTTCCCATGGATTTCTGGAAGATACAACTCAACAACTTCTTGTGCATGTTAAAAATTACCCACATTCTTTCCAGCCTTTCTTATGGCAAACTGGCATTTTCCATCTGATACTTTGCTCCCTGGCAAGCCACTGTCACCCAACACGACATAAAATACAGTTGTGGTTTCAGCACTTCTGTGCTTGCAAACATTCAAACCTTTAGCAAAAGCCAAGACGCTCTGAAGAGCTCCTTATTTCACCCTAGAGACTTGCCAACATCAGTGTCAGTATCTGACAAAACTGTCCTCAAGAGAAAAATGTTGTGCCTTTGCCCTTGCGTAACACAGCTACAGCCATCTGACATGTAGAGAAGTCTCATGTCAAAGGACACAAAGATTAATCGATGTCATCTTTCATGCACTGTCCTGGACACACAAAAACATCTGAGTATTTTTACATTGTTGTTTTCAACCCCTTCAGTCCAGTAACGTATAGTGAAAATATCTTTCAATAACTAGGCTCAAGAGCTTACCAACTTTGAAAAGACCAATATAGCAGCTGCCATAGACATTTTCACTTCTAGCACAGCACGATCTGTCAGAAGTAATAAGGGGGTTTTACTTCCCATACTCAATTCTTTTCTTTATTGTTGACCTCACATTGTTTACTTGCAGCTCATATGAGATAAAGAACAGCTTAGGTCCTGCACGCGTCGATCTGACTCCCCAATGGACCATATGTCCATACTGCTCCTAACTCACAAGCCTCAGTTGGACACCTAAAGTTAGGCAGCCCAATTTATTTTTCTCCTTCTGTTCCCTATCCGCAGTCCATAGACTATCATTGCTTCAAGAAAGCAGATCCAAGTTGTAAAGATCCATAATTATCACATTACACAAGGGCAGATGCTCTCTTGGCACAGGAGTCTGGCATGGGAACATGTATGCACACAGAACTCTGGGCTCTCTTGCTATCAAAGACCATGATCAAAGGACCATACAGAAAATTAACTACTTAGTTATTTCTTCCACACCAGATAACGAGGGTCTTTGTCAGCAAAATTAACAAAGAAAATGGAAAAAATAAAACAAACGGAGCACTGAACTTGAGCCAGAAGGTTCATATTTGCAGTCACCAGAGGATGCCCTAGAGGATGTTGAATCTTACGCAAGTCTTAGTAATAGGTGACTGTCTGTTTTGTCGATCCATGTTTTAAAATAAACATTCTTTTAGCCTCAAATCTGGTCTAGTTGCAACTGCTTATGTTTGATCCGAGACAGTAAGATATTCCTCACTTAAAGGTGAGGCAAGCAGAGGTAATGAGACATTTTCTTCCTGAAATCAGAAGAATTTCTCCTGGGGCAACTTCAGGGCATGTGGTAATGAAAACACGATTGGAAAGGTCTGTGTCAGGATGCACAGGTATAGACCCTCCAGTCAACAAGTAAACCATCAGCTTGTCCCAGCCAAGCAAGAACCACCAGCCTAAAGATTGGGTAAACTTGAAAAAAATATGCAAGAGGAATACAGAGGAGACTTGAAGAAAGGAGCAGCCAAAAGCAGGTTTGGGAGGACACATGCATGTCTTGTTATGAGTTGCCGCTGGATCACAGGTAAACACGCAGACGTTCTCTGGGTTAGCAATACAAAAGCACATGCAGGATGAGAAAGCCCAAGCTTCACCCAGCCTCCACGCACGTATTGTCGAGGCCAGAAGAAAGCACGCTTGATCTCCACATCATTACCAGGTTGGAAAACACTACGAGAAGCTGCTACTCAGAAAACCTGCGCTCAGTCCTCCCTGTGCCCCAGCAGCCGCAGCAGCCAGCCACGCCACCAAGCACGGTGAAGTCCACAGCTGCCTGGATACAGCCCCATATCCTCCAGTGCCTCCAAAAGGCATCAAAAGATTGCATTAGATATTGCGCTGGTGGATCCAAAACATCACCTTTTTTAGTTCAGAGCAAAAGATAAATAAGAACATATATAAGAAGAAATAAGACTAAAAGGGCACGTTTCCCCATGGCCACTGCCACCTGGAATACCTCCCCTTCACGCAGCATGCTACCCTTCCGTCCCTGGTCACAAAGCTTTGGAGAGACTCTCCAAGAGGAGCCCTGGGCAGCCTGGCAGGACCCACCAGGACATGTGCTGGTCACTTGGGGCCGGGGGACACAGTGCAGTGTTTGGAAAGCCAGCCAAGAGACGAGGTGGCCGGCAGAGAGCTTCACTGCAATGGCAGAGTGCACAAAGCCCACAGTGCCTCCCGTGCTGGGTGGCCAGGGAGAGTCAGGGCTCACCGGAGGGTTGCACAGCTTTGAGCGCTGAAACTGGATTTTTTTTATCCACAGTGGAGCTGGGATACGAGCAGGACAGGCCTGCAGCCGGCTGCACAGCAGCTCTGTCAGTCATGGCACATCTTTCATTTGGGTAAAAGCAAATCTAGCTGTAGAGTCATTTGCAACATCTTTAATTAACGCACCCAGCTCCTGGCACAGAGGGAGTGCTGGGTGCCAGCCAGAGTGCCCGTCTCACCGCACCAGCGCAGCAGCTCAGCTCTCCTCGCCCTCAGGCGCAGAGACTCTGCCTCAGGCTGGCGGCTTTGGGATTTAGAGCCAAAACCTGCTTTTTGGCTCTGGAGGAAAAACAAAAATATCCCAGACATTCCACTGGATCACTGAGCAAATACCGTGAACTGCATTCAAGCAACGTTTGCTTAAGTAAGACCCAACAAACTAACTCAGTTAAGGAAAAAGGCTGCACAGTTTCCCTCTGCCTGCCACTGCTTCCTCACCCATGCTGCCCACCATCCAGCCAAAGCCTTTGCAGCAAACATGAGGGTCTTTGTGGGAACCGCAGGGTTCCTCAGCACACAGAAATACTCAGTAAATGCAGTAACATGGCGTACAGAAATACGTGAAGAACTTTTATTTTGGAGACAAAATTCAGAGGGAGAACAGACTGAGCTGGGCAATTTAATGGAAAATAACCATCGACTCTGATGGGTGCCCTCCAGTTTAGGAGGGAGGGAAAAAAAGATCAGTAGTTAATGTCTGATTTATTCAGAGGAATCAAAGGGTAGCTCCAGAAAAAGCTGGAAGTGTCAGCACCTTTTCAGCAGTTAAGTCAACACCCAGCATCTGCCTCCTTTAGTGGGAACGAAGCTGAACCTAAGTCTTAAAACAATGCTAAAATTCCTCCCTCAAAAACAAAAATAATAAACAAGTCCAGCAAGAAATGCATTCGACTCTTTACATCTTCAGAACTCCTTCGGAAAAACAACCGCTGGGCAGCAGCTGCTCCTTCCCTCCCTCCCTCCCTCCGTCCATCTGTTCCCACAGCCACGCTCGCAGCAGCCCTTCGCAGGTGCCTTTATTTTCCCATGTGTTTCTCAGCTGAGACCGTGCAGGAGATCCTGCCTTAGCTCAGTCGCAGGAAAGGTTCACCACACAAGTAAGGTGTAAAGTGATAGCACGGGGCAGTCACTTTGGACATAACTCAATTCTCCAACTACATCTTTTTAAAGGACACAAGAGCTCTGGTTATTTTTATCCCATCATTATTTACCAGGTTTTACAAGCCTCCATGCTTCCAGGTGAAGGAGAAGGAAGAACTGGGGCACTGTGAAAATGCCTTTTCTTGAAAAATGCTCATCCCCAGTAGAAAGAAAAACATACTACCAATTTCACTGCTGCTTCTGAGCTAGCCTAGGAAAGCCCTTTAACACGGCAGGAGGCAGAGCTGATGAGTTACCATGGTCCAGGGTAGGTGTCCCAACGCCCAGTCCCACATCTGCCAGGGCAGCATCTCGGGCATGGGGCTTTTTGGATGGAGGGCAGAGCTCACCCACAAAGGAACTCTCATTCCTCAGACACTGAGAAGGACAAGCACTCCAGGGACTGCGGATGACAGACATCAAGCACAGGGGACATCTGTGAGATCCTGTCCCAGCTCTGAGTGAGACACCCAAGAGCACACAGACATCCCAGAGCCCCTCTTCCCAGCCAAATAAAACCCCAGTCCTCCCAGAGCAGAGCTCTGCCAGGCCTCCCACTGATGGCGCTTGGGGAGGGGAGCAGAAGACAAGAAACCTCTGCAGAGTGCCCACAGGAGTGGAGCCCTCCTTACCCCATGCGACCGGCCCCATCACCGACACCAACCCACACTGCCCGGGGATGAGGAGGGAAAAAACTTTGACATTTGGCAAGTTTAAGATTTAGTAAATAAATGTACTGGAAGACAAAAAATCACCCTTGACAGCTTAAATTGTAAGCTCTGAGAGAAACAAAAGCAAACAAGGAAAAGCCCACTGGCTCCACAGGCCAAATAGCCAGTGCAGGATAAATAAGGCAGCAAGCAGAGGTCTCCTTCAGAAACACAACCCTGAGAAACGCAATGAGCTTTTCACCTTTCATTACATCAGGCTGCTGCTCAACAAGCCTCTTTATAAACTACCCTGGGTATTAAACTACTGTCCTCAGTTAGACCTAAAAGCATCCAACTTATATCCAGCGACCAGGAGTCTCTGCCTAATTGGCAAAATGGTTAACCAAGCCTAAACACAACTTCAGCAAGAGCCAGCTCTGCTCCCTGCAACCTCCCGTTAGCAAAAAAAGGATCACCTCTTGCATTTCATTTTCCACTGGACAGGAAACTCTTTTTGTGGTTTGGCTCGTGGGGATGTGTCTGAAATTAAATCAAGTGGAACTGGCAAACTGCAGCTAGCTTGCAGTCGGAGACACTTGGGTCCTGGTGTGAGTGGAAGATTTACGCTGCACTATTTAAAACTCAAAAAATCAATTTAATTCTAGCAGCGATTTAAAAAATGTTGTAGTGCAAGACATAACCGAATGAACAAATACATTGATATACACAACCTCAGCAGGGCTGCTGGACACCCTACTGTACAAGCTGATGATTACTTTTATTCCCAAATATTTTCTTTATGTTGCTATTTAGATCACTTTCCTCCTTTGTCTCCTTTCATTGCCTCACGTAACTTCCTTTCTCTGTGTCCAGTTACCACTGGGTTGAAATTAATTCTTGGATAAGCCAGTTCATTTCCCATTGTCCTTCAGGAGTCTTCCCAGGGTGAGGAGAGATGTGGAGGCAGCCAGGGAAGTGAGAAGAAAACCAACCCACACTGCCGTCACTAGTTGCAATTACTTGGAGTTTCCTTCACACGAAGTCCTTCCAAAACCTCTCCTCTGCCACCTCAAAACCTTCACTTTGAGAATGTCCCTTCTGCCAGGAGAAAGTGGCATAAGTTTGAATGATCATGATCTCCCCCAAACAGACATCTACCTTCAGGTTTATGTTCAAATTACACACAAGCTTTTTTCCCTACACATTCTTTATTTACATGAGGTTGAAACGGAGTATGGAAATCTGATTAAGCAACTCATCATGTTTCAGAAAGCTTTTCAGTCCTGGGCTCCTCACAGCTGTTGTCTTGTAGCAGAGCAAAGGAGCCCACAGGCGGAGGGGGGGAGCAGGCTGTTTGCTTTTACTTTGATCCCCTTCCTTTCCAACCCACAGAAAGCTCACTTTGGCACCAGTCCTATAAAAACTTCTCCAATTGTACTTAATGGAGCATGCAAAGAGCGAGTACAGGAACAGCTATATAACTTGGGCCACCGTTTCCACCGAGGCATGTGCATTTTACATACTCTCCAAGACTTTGGACATTGAAGTACTCCCAGAAAGCCATGCAGAGCGCACGTTTTTCAAGATCTTTTACAACTAAGAGATCTGTCCTCAAGGTTCCCTTCTTTGAGCATTCCCCACGAGATCCTTGTATTTCCCCTTTAGTTCTTCCTTTTAAAAGAAGATGCCAAGTAATAAAACTGAACAAAGTCTGTGTTACTAAGACATTCAGTTCTGGAGACCAAACATCTCAAGTGCATTTGCTTCCTGGCACAACTTGACAACACCTGAAATTAAGAGCAAAAGGAAAGGAAGCCAGCTTCAGGGACCACTGAAGATGAAGTACAAACCCAATTTGTAGTCAAGAGAAGTGTTAGGCCTACATCGCAGGAAGAACAGAAGAAAAAATAATGACAGCTAAACCATTTCAGTTATTCCTCCTCCTGAGTGCCGTAAGACCAGTAACATTCAAAAAAAGAAAAAAATTATGAAACAAACCACAGACACGAGAGACTCCCAGAAATGGCAGCACTTACTCCTTCTGCTATCCTCCACACACTGCAAATGAAACACAATCCCTGAAGAGAACGGGGGAACACAAAGTACCACCCCCCATATAAACGTAACTATACCTGCATCTGTAAAGTCTCCTATTAAGGTACCAGGTCATTAGTTTTACATCTCCTTCATGCATCACTATTTGAAATGAGTTCCATAACTTAGCAAAACCCTTAGAGATTTTTCCAGCTCTCACAAGTTTTAGTGTCTCCAGGAAAAGCCTTATTCGAAGGCTGGAGAAGAAGTAATACAGTGCCTACACTGGGATGGAGCTCTTACACTGCAGCAATGAAAAACAGACTTTGCATATCTCAACTTAATAAAAAAGCACTAAATACATTATTTAAAAAGATATAGTTAAACAACTCTTTTTATTGCTAAATGAGCCCTTAGATAAATATGTCTGATGTATCATTTATGTTCGTGTTATCAAATTCTGGATCAGGGCCATAGCAGCACAGGCTCTGCGCAGACAGAACGAATAACGTCGCTGCCTCTAAGTTTATGACACTATAATACAACCTAACCAGAAATTTCCCACTCAACAATGCAATGGTATGTTAGCAGACTAAACAAAAGATTTTTTTAAAAGAACAAATATGTCCCACAGAGTATAATGATAGAAGACAATGGTGCCATACAGTTTTTAATTAATTTCCAAAGCCATGGTTCACAATGGCTCCAAGGTCCTGTTTTCACAATGGATTTAGTGCTTACCTGTGCCTTCAATACAGTCACTTTCCATTTGGATAACGTCTTTCCAACCAGTACAGAAAGATCTGAAAGCGATCCTTAGCCCCCATGAGCATCCAGTGAATTGGGTATTCATGCAAGCTACCTGGGCTCCAGAGAGGTTCGTCTCCTGGGAATTTCTCCAGGCATCGAGAGGTCTTTTACAGTGACACGGAGGGAGCCTCCCTCCTTCTCTGGCTAATTTAATCACAGCATCACCTGTGTGCCTCCAGAAAAAGCTACATTGCCTCCAACCCATTCTCTTGGCATATACTTCAGCTTTAAGACAATGAGCCTACAGAGCAGCCAGAAAGCACAGTCCTTAACCACCTGGAGCAAAAACCGAGATGTGGAGACTTCTATGGTGCTAATTTCAGCCAAGATGAAAGGAAATACCAAGCTTTGGTTTGGAGAGCCTGGAAGGCAGCACTCCAAAGTGGAGGACTGTCTGGAGGAAAGAAGAGGACAGGGGCAAAGGTCCTTTTCTCTGGGGACAGCTCTATCACTGCTGCAATTTAGATCATCTATTACAGCAGTTTGCCCCAGTACAATTCAGATGGCTGCAGGTCAGAGCCAAGCACTATTCACACCAGTTGTACAGCAAACTCCTAGGAGCTCCCTTCATATCCACAGTTCATCTCTCTGGTATTACAGAGGTCATGGCTTTTACAAAGGGCAGAAAATGCATTTTCATAGTTTCCACTGGCCCTGAAGTTGACTTTGCAAAGACAAAATCCATAGTGAATAGCCCTGCTGTTGATCTGTTTGACGAAGGACAAACCTGTGCAAATTTTAGGGATCAAAGGAAAAAAAAGAAACTACTTATGATGGAAATAAATAAACCCTTCACTGTTTTTCTTGACACTTATTGTCTTCGTGCAACAATAAATACCTGCAGTTAAAAATATAATAATCAATAACATTGTAAAAAGGCCTCAGTCTTGCAGTTCTCAGCCAACCAAAACTGCCACCTGGATTTTAAAAATTGCTCCAATTTATATTTGCTGAGGATTTCTGTATTTGTATGAATAGTAAGAAAGAAAGGATATCAAGATACAGTAGCAAAACACAAAGGTGGGATCAATACTGATTCAGAGCAACTGTGGAACCTGCAGAGCATCACATTCATCTACTCTCCATAGCCTGTGTTGCTTTAGAAGTTAGGGTAAAAGAAGTACAACAGCAGCTCCACTCATTCCTATCTTCTGTCTTCGTCTTCGCAGTCTGGCAGTCGCTGGGACTACATGGCCAAGCCGCAGGGAGCAGAGAGCCTACCAGGTGCTTTGCCACTGAAGTTCAGACACGTTTACTCCAGTTGCTGCTTGGCCTACCTGGGGACCGAGGGTCAGTTCTGGATAAAGCAACACTAATTCTCTGAAATGGCTTTTCAGCATGACAACAGAATACAGCAAAGAACGTTACAGGCTGCCTATGACATTGTTTCTAAGCAAAATACATCCATCCTATGAAGCACAGGCCATTCTGTAACATAAGCTCAATGAGGTCTCACCACCCGAAAGTTAACAAATTGCTAACTATGACTGCAATATATATCTGATAAAAATCTCAGAAGTCTGATGATTGTTTTCTATATAAACAATGACTCGAACATTTTCCATTAACAAGGTGTTTCACAGCTCTGTAACAAGTAAATACTTAGTCTTAGCCGTTTGTCATCATCCTACACTTATAATTTTCCATGTGGTTATTAAAATTATTTAATAGAATAAGCAGATCTTTTTAAGAGCTTAATAGTTCTGATCATATCAAACTAAGAGTCCAACCAGTGCATAATACTTTCTCCAGCACTTTCCAGTATCAGACAGAAAGGGAAGAATAAAGAAGCAGGGTCTGAACTGACAAAGCAATGGCCAAGACTGGAATAAACTGCACACAAGGGAAGGTTTCTCTTCCCCAAACAGCAGGAACCAAGTATTTCCAGGCATTTCAAGAAAGCCCATGGGTATAGAGTGCTCTCTCCCTTTGCTTTGAGATATTGACAAAGAGATTTTCAAAAGAGCACAAACAGCAACACGTGTCGAGCATTTTAAGAAAAGCTGACCACTCTTTCAGTATCGAGAAATACAGACAGAAATTTGGCAAGAGAGATCAGTGTGTGCATTAACAAATGAGAAATTACTTGTCTTTTAAAATTCCATAGCTTTCCCCATCTAGGCTGAAGCAAGCAAAGTCAAAGCGTTCCTGTTCCTAGGGAGGCTGATACAACACTGGTATGAGACACAGCTGTACTTTCACTCACAGGCATAGGGCCCTTGCTAAGTCTCTCCTAACAATCTGGTTTCCTACCAAAGCTGTTATTATTTTGGTTAAATACTTTTAAATACAAAATAACATATATTTTAGGTTTAATTATGCATAAGCTTAAATACAACAGCACAATAGAGAGAAAACAGCATTTTGGATAACATAGAATTTACTTTAGATTTACTTCATGCTAAAAATTTAGGCATTTACAGTAAAAGCACACACTATATTATTTGTCCCTTATCATCTGTCTCTAGCCTTCCACTCTTTTCCTCTGCTGCCTCCTCATCAAAACAAGTTGGTATCTCCTGGGCCAAAACCAAGCAGAAGATTCTTCAATTACAGTGCAAACCCGCAAACAGCAAGTTCAAGCCATGTATACAAAAATCAAATCTGAACAGGTGCCAACCTAGCTATTCCTGTGAGGGAATCTTACTTACAAGAAAACATCCTGCTTCTACCAGAAACTCACCAACATAACACACACCGCCCCCCCCCAAAAAAAAAAACACCAACAAAACGCTCCCACCCAGTGTTTCTTACTCCAGGCAAGGGCAGCCACCACATGGTGTTTCTTTGGAGGATCTTGTTTATCTTTTCTTTCTCAAGGAGAAAAAGCTGAAATAGAGGTTAGTCCCCACCTGAAAAACCAAGTACTATGGCAGACACTATAGATTATAATTTTTCTTCATGTTTTGTCATTAGCAAAGTAAGATTTTTATTTTCATTAAAAAAATGTAGATACAAAACAACTGCATCGCTCTTCTCACAAAAGCACCAAAGAGAGATTATAAAAATCTCCACATTTAAAACGGCCACAGCAAGAATAAGGCAGTCCTTCCCATGGCAGCAAGATCACACAATATGCACTAGTGAACTGGAGCACAGCCCTTCTGGGGATGAGCTCGCTAACACCCAGAAATGGCATTAACGCACGTTGTCGTAATGCCCGTCACAGCCTTAGGTTCCTAAGACCCCACATTGTTCTCAGCAGTGCACATAGACAGCTTCCTATCTGCATGCATGAAGTGACACTATGCTATTCTAACAGAATATGATATACGTATATGTACTACAAAATAATTCCATTGAATTATTTATAACACCTTTCTTCTCAAAGAAGCATTTAGCAAGTTGTATCATTAAAACATAAACTGGAGCTGCCTACATGTCTCTGGATATTCCAAATCCAGAGTTTAGAAGAGGAGGTGATGAATAGCATTAATCAAGGGAAACTGCAAGGGCAATTTATGAGGGAGCAGTGTAATTAATGGAAACGGAAATTAGGCTCTAGCAGCCATGCTCAGAGTGCTACCCTTGCAAAAAGAGACACAGTTTTCCAATGACTGCCGTGCTCGGGACACTGTCTCGTTCACAGCACAGTGTCATTAGGAGAGGTGTCTCCCAAAAGCGTGGGGGAGCACTGCCTTTACACTGCCACATCTGCTACACTCCCACTCACCTTGTAGAGCAGGTCCTAGCTACATAAACACCCAAGTATCAGCAAATACAAAGGAGAGGTATTCATGAAGCAAGGTAATTTCACTACTTTCTTGCATCAGCCTTCCTTCCTGCCTGCCATTTCCTCTACTTCCTTCCTTCCCTCCCAGGAAAGTGCAATCCTGGCAATGGACAAGTGCCCCACCAGTACTGCCCGCACTGGCCGGGTGATGGAAATAGGTGTGAGCTGCATCTGCTCAGGACAGAGCCCAGACAGAGTGTGGAAGCTATGAAAACCACAGCAAGTGGGAACTTTATATAGGGAAGACTGGAAATGCACGGAACACAGAAAGAGCCACGACATGATCCCAAGAAAGCTCTTGCTGGATATGCAGCTGTTTCCAGGGTGGATCACAAACCAGAGTACACCCTTCACAGGGAAGTGTGTGGATGTCCCTGGATGATCCACAAGGATACTCCTAGGCTCCTTATAGCCACTCAAATGGAGTTAACCTGATCATAAACCAATGATTACAATGAACACTGAAAGGTATACCCATTTTTAGTTTAAGATATTGGGAAGAAATTTTAGAAGGTGAACAGAAGAAATTCCATGAAGTGGTCCAAAGAAAGTACATCTCGGGTGGGTCATACTGTAGAGGATACCAGCCAGAAAGGCTAATAAAAGCAGAGAAGCTGTGAGATCCCAGCAGAACTGGCATCTGTGCTCTCCTGGAGGCGGTCCAAGAGGATGACAGCACGGTACCACACACCAAAGCAAAATCTACTCTCCATTATATAAGGCTGCTGCACTTTGGAAAAATACATAACCAGCACGATTAGGTTTAGCAAGCGAGAACTTGAGAGAAGGCAAAAATCACTTTGGCTACTACTTATAGATTCGGTTTGGACTTGTATTACAAACTCTCTGAAAGAGATCAGGAAGCCAAACATTTCTCTTTGATGTAGAGCACAAACTGTTCTGGAGTTTCTTTTCAAAAGGAAAATGGCCTTTTCCTTTTATGCTTTAGGCAAAGGAGACTTAATGTCCTTCACACTTTCCAACACTTAAAACTCTTACACAACACAATGTCAGGTATAACCAAGATCTTGCATTTGAACTAATTAAATCAAGGATACAATGGCAAGAACAGGTTTCATCTTGCTTGTGTTCTTCTCCAGTTCCAGCAACTAAGCTGCCACCTTCAGGGACCTACGTTTTTGAAATGAAAATTAAGTAAACACACACACTGTAAAGAACAGAACAGAAATTTGTATCCAAGTGTGTCCTGCAAGTGTGGAAAAGGAGATAAAGCTCTGGGCTTTGCCAGATGACACAATCATCAGCTTAGGCCTGGAAAAATTCTGCAAGAATCAATAAAAGACTAACACAAATCCTTCCACATAGATAGATAAAACCACACACAGCAACTTTCATAACACTTAAAGACCTTGACTTAGGTACGTGTGCAGTCACTCTCTTTGATCACTATGTAACCTGTTAGAGAATGCAAACTCCTGTAATCCCAGTTTCTTCTACTTCATATGCGTTTCTCAGCAGATGATTCTCAGATGAACAAAGCCCTGATCACACCTGAAGGACATTATCACATGCATAGCACTGCCAGAAAACCAAACACCTCCTATTCTGAAGGCCCACTGAATTCCTGGTTAAAAGGAGCTATCGCTCTTCTCTTTTCCAACAGGTGATCAGCTTGAAGTTACTAAGAAATGACTATAAATTTTTTTTTTTTTTAATTAAAAAGATAGACTGGTGTCCAACTCTTTGATAGCAAAGCAACAGACAGCCAGAACTCACCAAGGTCACAGAGCAAAAATGACCTTGGGCTTTCCAGTGTTCCATGTCAGCCCATGTGAATTTACTGTGCATTTTGGCAGCAGAGCACAGCAGTGCTCTTCCCCACTCCCCTCAGAGTGACTTCATCCAAAAGAGCAACAGCTGAAAGGAAAATGTGATTTTGACACCCTTGAACAAGAAAAGGTGTAAAAGATGGTCAGGGTACCCTGGCCAGGGAGAAAACCAAGGGCAGAGCTGGGGGTCCTGGTAACACACGAGGTAACTCCTGCTAGCAAATGCCCAGAGGGAAAACATAAGAGTCCTCTCCCCAGCAACAGCAGTAGTAATACTGTTCCAAAAACTTTGAGTCCTATGATATGGTCTTGTTTGATATAGCATAACCAAGATAAGCTAGCCAGTAAAACAGCTTGAAGCAATTGCAAAGCCCTGGCTCTGGTTTATGGCTTGAATACCAAGTTGTCATATGGATGTCTATCTGAAGCATTTCATACTGTCCCGAAGTTATTTCTAGACATTGCCTAAGAGGAAGGTTGTTCAGGCTGTGACCCACTCTGCACTCAGTCACCAGCATTTGTGAAGTGGAAGAAACAAAAATTACTTTAATGTCTGGCACAGAGCACAGAAAGCAGAAACGTGGCGGCCAGAACAGTCTCTTGTGCAGATGTCTGTCATTTGAAGCAATCCCCATTTTTTAATGATGAAGCCTTTTTGATGTCTACTCCTTCACCTCTTTCTTCAGCTGCACAGTCCATGGCTACTCGCATTAAAGGACTTGGACTGAAATGCAAATCTGGAAAGCTCACAGAGACCTGACAAAAAACTAAAAAAGGCTTCATAAACTGTGTTTTCAGTGTGGGAATCTGTGTTTACTACATACAAATAGATGCCTGATACACCAGGTTTATGCACAGTGCAGTAGTACATCAATGTCACATAGGGAAAAAGTGGAACTACTACAGCATCTCCCATAACAGATGAGAGTGAAGACGTGGTGCCATCTGGTGAATAAGAACCAGGAGCCAAGATAAATACCATGCTTGTCCCTAATGTAGCTGAGGCTCCTTTGTAACAGCTGTGCTGCACCAAAACCAAAACAGAAAGGGACCAAAATCGATTCTGCTGGCTTATGAAGTGTTCTGGTATGATCAAGCCTATTAGGAAGGAAAGCCCACGATCATACAGACATCCAAGCAGGCATATCATGAGTTAGATTAGTGAGCTAAGTGCAGAGAAGTTATTGTGCAAGGCATGCATGATCTCTCTAGGCTGACAGAGGAGGAGAAGGAAGGGAGAAGGACACTGTATACTAAAACAGAGCAACCAACAACATCTGGAAATCCCAAGAGGTCAGATAAAGTGTAGCATTGGTACAGATGTAGCATGAGAATGACCTCCTTCCCAGCTCCCAGTCACAGCCCACAAAATCACTGTGGGCTGGCCTGTCGGGGAGGGTGGTGCAGGTGGGGAGCACTACTCCAGGCAGAGACGGCAGCAGGGAGCCCAACCCTGACCACCCACACCCCGCCCTAGCACTCCACGCTGCTGCCATCTTCACCCAAACTAGACTGGAGTAAGAGTGGCCCAGTACCTACCATGTCTCCTGGGTAGTGAGCAGGATGCTCACTCAGATATCGAGAGGTGGGGTTCATGCATTGTTGTCCCGTCTCCCAGCACCAGCTGGCGGAGTTCCTCAGTCACTGGGACATGGGCTGGAGCAGCACCTGCTCCTTCAGAGGTGCTTCTGGGGTCTGAGCACCTCTACCAGATCAGGGGCAGGGAATCAGACCTTTTGTTTGGTTTTTCTGTTTAAAAAAAAACAAAACAAACACCCCCCCCAAAAAAAACCAAACAAACAAACAAACCAAAAAACCACACAAATACAGAGTGATCAAAGTGTGTGACAGCTCAGTATTTTATAACCTACATATGCTAAATGCTAAAATGTACATGTATGTTTCTGTTGTGTAACTATCAGACACTACAGATGGAAACTCATGATAAAGAAATGAAGGAGTCCACCAGATTACACTGATGGAGTGCTAAAGGTTCCCAAATATTTACCTCAGCTTCTTGAATGCCTACTTCAACCCCTAAATCATCACTGGAAATCACGTTCACGAACAGAAACTCAAGAGAAATTAGTCATACATTTTCCCATGACAGTCCATTGCTACTTAGAAGGAAAATATAAAGTGTTTTGTTTGTTAAGGTAAAAAATGAAGAATGGCTTCCCATCTTAAGTCTTTAAAGAGCAAACTATTTCTGCTGCACTGCTGTTAAACCTCTTTATAGTTCTACTACCATGAAAAAGGAACATCACACTTCTTAACAACTGATAATTGCAACCATTTTGGGATGCAGCTCATAATGCAGTACAAATCCCTTATAAAATATTATAACTTCAGCTGATAATGTTTAATTTTATCTCAGTCAAGCAATAGCCTAGAAAGTAATGGCCTTCTTTGCAACTTGAATACAAACCAGAAAGCATATAAAGATTTTGTTCTTGAAGTGTTTGCATACTAATCCCTAGAGTATTTAATGCCACAAGAAGACAGCCCCCATGGGTACCCATACACAGTCACTTGTGAGATGAACTTCTATAACTTGAAAAGAATCAAAGATTCCTGAAAATATCAAGTCAACAGAAAATACAATTGGCATTTTCAGTCAAAAAAGACTGTAAGAAAGAATTCTGAAACTTCAGTCCTGTTCTGATATGGCCTCCCATCGCGGGAAGCTAACATTTAAAAGACTGTTTAGAGAAAGTTGGATGACATCTGTTGCCCAGCGCAAGTCTGTAGCCACACAGATGTCAGTGAAGCTGCAATCATTCATCCAACCCGGGGCTGTGTGATCACCACCAGGCGTGATGTGAAACAAGGAAGCGATCTGCAGTGGATGGGACCAACTTTTCCCTCTTTTTCAAGAACAGTTGTTAAACTTAACAATGCTTTGTGACAGACATGCTCCAGAGGGAATTGTAATTCTTTCTTAGCTGCAGAGATATCCCATCTTCATTAGGAAATGGAGCTCTATCAAGCACATTTATTCAGAAACATTGCTAAAGTTCCTCCTCCAACAGCTGCCTTCACAGTTACATATGTAAAATAGTAGGCTGCAGTTATCCATTAATTTCACAAAAGAGAATTAGATTGATGTCACGTAGTTTGAGTAGTAATTATAATATGAGCAAGAAACTGTTCATGGTAATAAAAACGGTTATAAACAATTCTAGATCCAGAGAGTATGATGGATGATTTGTTATGACACTGAATAATGTTTTAAATATTGCATTGCCTAAATTCCAGCACACAGGACAATATTCAAATTTAGGGTAACTCAAATTTGATTCACACCAGAGGTTTGCTTGACCCATAATACCTTTATTTAAAAATACGGATACAGCCAGTTGCCCACAAATGGTTTTGCCAACAAGGTCAATTAAATGTGATGTTTTATTCAAATTTTGCTTGATTAAAAAACAAATCTTGGGCAAGCTACCAGGAGGTTTTGGTCCTGTAAGCACAGCACAATCTCAAAGTGTCAAAATGAATCTTGGAAGCAACACTAAAGCTGGATGAAAAAACTAGCACTGCCCAAACCGCAATAGGTTATGTGCAGCAATGGATGCAGCAGCTTGAACATCTGCCTCCAACACCAACACTCTTTATAACGGCACCTTCTGGGAAACAAATATTCTAGCAACCCAACCAAATACCATTTTCAGTGGATATTTTTAAACTTTAATCCACCTTTGGCAACCAGCTATTTTTTACAACTCCTCCTACTATTTTTCTGGAGTAAAAATGATGGAAAGATGTTGGTTTATTTTTGTTGCTGCTTGACAGCTAATCAAACTTGGTATTATATTGTACCAGGATAATGAAATGTCAAGATGGGTATTATAAAAACATTTCTGAAGATAGTAATTTAACCTTCAGCAATTCAATTTGATTCAATGGTGTCTACACACTTGCAAATAATTGCATTTTAGATCCTTGCAACCTGATGGCAGAAATAGACCCTTCCCCTCTTAGATTGCCGGGTCTGGAGTGCCACTCAGTGGCCACATATAAACACTCTTGTTGTAGTAGACACCTATCTAACACCAGTCAAACAGCCTCGAAGAGTCTACAGTTTGGGATATACTGGATTTGTGTCGTGGTTTAACCCCAGTTGGCAACTAAGTTGGCAACTAAGCACCACACAGCTGCTCGCTCACCCTCTTCCCCCCCCCTCCCCACCCCGGTGGGATGGGGGAGAGAATCAGAGCGGGGTGGGGGGGGGGATTAAAACCCATGGGTTGAGATAAAGACAGTTTAATAGGAC
>VYZW01007975.1:78567-97417 GCA_013401315.1 Balaeniceps rex | reverse complement strand
GTGGGAACTAACGATTTGGCTTGGGTTTAGCATGAATTCAGATTTGTATGAGATACAGATTAATAACAGGGTAGAAGTAGGGTGTTAATAAGCTCTGGGACAAACTTCCAAGGATATGTTAGATTCCGCATCCTTCTAAGTCCTCATATAGCTGTCTAACACAGGGTCTTAGGCTCAGCACAAATAAAACTGGCAGGATATACCATGGCCTACAATATATAGGAGATCAGACTAGTCGGTTCTGACCCTTAAAAGCTATTAATCCTGTTAATACTTACTTCTTACATAGTGTTTTCATCAAAGAATTTAAGAAAGCAGATCAGTAGCAGTATTCCCATTGTGCAGATATGGGGACTGTATCTCAGGGAGGTTAAATCACTTTTCATAAGACATTTAAGAAGCCAATGGCAGAAAGAGTAATACATAGCCTGTTTGTCAAATTCTCCCTTATCAACTGGACACAGTGATCTGTGGAAAAAACCTCACAGATGCAGTTAATTTCATTTCATATTTAAAAACAAAGGAAGGGAAGAATATTTGGCAATTGAAAACAAAAACTAACAGAACATTAGATTAGGCTAGCATAATGATCTCCCAGTACCTCTAGGATGCACATAGGGCTTTCTTAAGGGTAAGTTAGTAGGTGAAGAAATATAACCCAAACCTTATTTCAGTAACTTCAGAAGTCTCCCTATAGAAGGCCATTTTTGAAGACAATCTTATCCTATTTGGAAAATGTTTGCATGAGGAACTTCTATTTATTTTTTAAATTAAAGAGCATAACAATAAGTGGCCTAGGGTTAGGGCAGCAACTGCAGCAGTTTACCTTGATAGGAAGAGGCTTTGTTGGAACTGCGGGGCTGAAAAAGCTGACAGGGCACTTAATCTGGCCTTGTGATAATTGAAAATGAGATGGCCTATTGGCCTGGGATGTGTATTTGGTTTTTACGGAGCTGCACCAAATCAGATCTTAAGGTGGAACATATAAATGGCTTTTGTACCAGACTATTTCTGTGCCAGACTATTTCTTGCTGCTTTTCATTTCGTAAGGTAGAGCAAGTACTAGTATAAACCCCATCCTGAAACCTGGCAAATTTCTGTTGATGACAGACTATACAAGAACGTATGTAAACAGAGGGGGACAAGATAACAAAAAAATACATAAGCATTTTGAAATGTTGCAATATTGTTGTTTATATTAAGTTAAATATCTCTATTGTACAGCATAGACAACTGCCAAGATTTTGTGCGTGACAGGCTGTGCCAACATTTAAATTCAGATGCTCCAAAATCCTGGGAGGAGTAGGAAAAAAAAAAGACATTTTAAATGAATAGATAATACAGCCCGTCCTCCATAACATAGTGAAATGTTCTCTGGTAACTAACTGTGATCAGCTAGCAGTTCTGAATGCACTATCACATTCATCACTGATGTTTATTAATATTATATTTCCAGGGCAATAAATCCAGGTTATTGTTAAAATGATATTGTTCGCATGAACTAAGGTTCATTGACCTAGAATTAGGTTTAAGAATAAGCTCTTTTCCTAAGACTGGGTGTCTTGCACACATGTAGGCTGATGTACATTCTCACAAAGGTGCATTGGTATAAATTTGAATTTAAATCTCTCTGCTGTACCTGCTGATCACAGATAGCTGCACTCTTTTTAAACACAATTAAATCCCATTGTTACCAATTGTCTGCAGCTTGAAGAGCTCACAGTAAGGCACAGCACTTTCAGAACTGAGCAGATACTACTCATGCTTAGTTTGCTTTTTCTCTTAGGTTGGGAACAGTTTGCTCCTGGGTCTGCACATGTCAGCAGAAGGGTGCGTTTGAGACACCATTAGAAGCGTCACTGGCAGGAGAAGAGGAAACTCGGAGCAGGTTCTGACTAGCTGGAGTCCTCCCCATAGGATCTAAGAGAGGCAGAGTGAAATGAGAACTTGTAGTTCTCCTACAGCCTTGTTTGAAGAGCCAGGTCATTTGTCTGAAGGGCTGGTCAGCTGGGCATTTGCCCATGATATAAAGCAAGGGATCAGAGAAAGAAGGAAGTTCTAGAGGAATATAGTCAGGATTCAGGAAATTTCTTGAGTGTTCATATTCTGTAGTTTGTATGCTGCAGTTAAGCTTATCATGTAGGACAATAGCAATGTGATTAAGTCATGCGAATATTTGATTACAATTAGAATGGATTCATTCTACTTTTCATGTTTAAAAAATGCTGCTGCCTTTCTTTCTTGTGGGTGGGTGCTGTTTCCATTTAAATTTAGAAGGTGCGAGAACATGCAAATGCAGCAGCACAATCGTATCATCATTTTGATTCAAAAGTCAATGGCCCTCTGAGAACCACGCAGTAGCTTATACATCAACAGGATGGCGAACAGGAATATAAAGCGTGCTGGTGGGATATTACACATGCTGAGCCTGATTCTCCTCTCATGTACGCTGTTAAAACACAGGAGTAACAGTGCTGAAATCAACGCTGTTATACTGGTGCATGTGAAGGAAGAGTCAGGCTTTCTATGTGTCAAAGTCTTTGATCATCTCAGTCTGGAAAGGAGACCCATCTAAAATGCTTTGGAAGCTACATTCACCTAAAATGCTCAGCTGAACCAGTGCTTCAAAAATGATATTTTCTTGTGTTCTTTGAAGCACTTAGTCAGCTAAATCATTTGAAATACATTATTACAGAGGCAGTCAGTGTCACTGCCAGAGCCCATGTTCCTTTAGAACATCCATTACCAACCTTGTTTTGAGTATTTTCTGTAGTAACTCAACCATTTTAATTTGCTTTGGACCGAGGCACAGCAAGTTTGCAGCCTTTGCAAATTCCCAATAAAAATGCATGAAAGTCTGTTTAGCTGTGTTTGTTTGTTTCTTTCTTAAATTTAAAAAATCAGATCAAATTTTTTTGATCTTCTAGCTGAATATGTAGGTAATGGCATGCAAAATGTCTTTCTAATTTTGAATGTTGAGACAGAGGTTAAAATAACTAACACTATAATCCTACAATTAAAAAAAAATCAGCCCTGCACTAAATACATATTTTCATCTACTATTTTCCCTGCCTAGAAATCTCACAAAGACTTTTTATCTACAGGTCAGCCCCAATATCCTATTCTCAGTTTTGACTTTCAAGACAAACAGCTAAAACTTGGTTTGTACCTTAACTCCGCATATGAAATCTTTTCTGTAGTCTTCTGAAGACGCGGTGGAATTCAACCATTCCCTTTTTACAGATGGTGAAATTGAGAGGGGATGGTTTTGTAAATTTTATGAGATCTGGACATGAAAAGCTTTTTGTTCCATAGAAGAGAAAACAAATCCCCTAATGATTATGACAAGAACGAAAGAAGGTCCATAGTTTGCATGAAGGATGGAAGACTTTTTCAGATATCAATTTTTCATGGGGGGGGTTTCTTGGGAAAGTTACGGTCTTCTTAAGAGGCATAATTTCTTATTGCACTAAGTGCACAGGGACATCAAGAAAAGAGGTATTTATGATACCAATGAAGAAAACTGTAGTTACTTCTCACATTTTAAGTGGAGTAAAAAGATTCATGTACATCTTACAGTGTTAGGCATTTTCTGTGTGTTCTCTGATTTATTTTAAGATCTTTTTTAAAAAGAAGAAAAAAGTCTATAGAAAGTCCCTGAATATGGAAGAGACTGATAACCTTCTCTCCACATGGTAGTCTTGTACTTTGGCTCATTGCTTTTGCTGTGTGCATTTTCTTTTTGAATCACGCTTTTGACATGTTTCCAATGTCTGTTGTTTACATGCTAAAAATGGTGCTGGTGTTGCAACCCGCTTTTCTGGTTCACCAGCAAACTTCCTCTCAGACATGCATGGTAACACCTAGAATTACTCACACAGAAATGCTGCCCAGGCTGGCAGGCAGAAGAATATTGATCTGAGGACATCCACATATTCCTGGCTGATGTTGTATTGCATAGCGAATAGGTTGGTTAAGGACTCTCTTCAACAGCTGTAGCCTTGTCTGGGATCATGGTGATACCCCCTGACCTGGCCCCCAAGTACTAGAGGGAGAGCCAAAGCCAAACCGGTGCTAGAGGTATCTCCTTGCCTTGCGTGCTGTTCAGTATAGATGCTGGAGTACTTAACTGTGGCGTGGTCTTTCTTGGTATGCATATTATGATTGTTTGATATTCTATATTAAATATACTTCACATTATGAAAAGTGTTTCTTATTACGTTCATCTGTATATGTTTCATTATATATATGAAAAGTTCTTTTCATATTATGAAAAGTTTGCTAAAGTTTTGCTAGATTTTAAGTACGTGGGTTGAAATTTTCCCTAATGGGGAATTGCTTCAGCAGATTTCTTTCCTTTTATTCTCTCTTTCTCTTGAAATTCCTTTCAAAAAAGTTCTGGTTATTTTCAGTAAGCAGGTTTGAAAAGCAGCAGAAATACCCTTTTAACCCTATACAAGAAAACAAAGGAAATTTCTGGTACTTTTCTCTTTGAAGAGCTCAAGCATTCTTCTGCTTTGGAGCAAGGCATTTAGCAGAAAGGAGCTTTCTGTGCTCTGTTTTGTGGCTGCGCCTGTTGCCAGCCTTGTGTTTGGCCAATTCGTGTGCCCTTGGAAAACTGCAGTTTGCACACTCACACGTAGTCGGTAGAGAAAGCTTAGATTTCCCCAGCAACGTGGCTACTGAGGTGCCTGAGGCTCTCACGGGGTTTGCTCCCAGTTACAGCTGTGGCCACAGTGGGTCGGGCTGGAAGCTCAAAGGGTTTGTCCCCATGCGCTCTCTGGGAGCCCTTGCTGAGCACGGGGAGCCTGGAGAAGGAAGCTGGGACTGGGACGGAGCCATTTTGGATAGGGCTCTGGAGTGGAGAGTGGGACTTGTGTCTTCAGAGAGAGATGAGCAAAGCGCTGGGCTGAGTACCTCCATCTGCACCAGTAGAAGAGCTGGAGCTGCTGGGACTGGCCAGGCAAATGCATAAGGGTGAGGTGAAGAAGGCATCCTGGCTTTGGGTGGAAAGACTAGTAATCTTAATAAAATGTTATTTTAATGAAGCTTTTTTATAGGGAACATTGGGAGCATTGCTACAAATTCTTGGACTTTGTGCTCTGGACAAACAGCGCAGATGAATTCACACCAAGTGCCAGTACTCTGCTCTTGGTCAGAGGCTTCAACACACTGAATGTCTTGTAAGAGACCGCAGAGCATTATCCTGTACATATCTATGGAAGCAAAACAGCACTTGTGAAAGAACCATAATGTGGCCTCTAAAGCCTCATGCAAAATATATCTACCTTCAGAATTGCTTGTTTGACTAATACTCCTGAAACTAATGCTTTTGTACTGTTTTGTTTTGTTTTGGTTTTTTTTTAATATTTATTTTTATTTTTCAGCTCTGCATATCAGCAGCAGTATTTAGTTATTTGTCTCCTCTGACTCACATTAGGATCACCTTATAAGATAAAAAAATAAATGTGTGCTACCTTTTACCTTGTCAGGATTTGGACACCTTCGTTACAATTGCTAAGACACTGTTGTACTGTCTGACCGTTAATAAAATTTTGCTTAATGTTTAAAGCAAGACCTTTGCAGAAATTTGTTGCTGAATTTTTAGATTCATGTATCAGGGAATTAAGCCATGGGACCAAATCCTTATTTTAGGAAGTACTGTCCCAACAAAATCCACACAACTGGATTTTTTTTCTCCAAACAGTTTCAAATTTATCCTGAAGTGATTTCAGAGAAAGCAGCTTGTCTTGTTTGGAAATTAAAATATTTAGAAAAGATCATTCCCATTCTGCTATTGATATTTCATGTACATAACATACTGAGATTCTTTCAATAGCTAAAGAGCACTGGAATCAGTCCTTCTAGTGTTCTGCTTCTTTCTACTTTAATTTCTCTGAAACTGTTGTCTGATTAGCTGTTAAATAAGTAAATAAGTATTAAGTATTAAATGTTGGGAGCCAAACTCTTGCTACTTAGAGCAGTGTGAATCCAGTGTACTCTACCCCAGGGTGATTACTCTAGGTAAAGACCGATTTAAGTCAGAAAAAGTAAAATGGTATTTATGTACGAATAGTTTGTTTGTGAGTTGTGTGTCTGTGTTCGGTATTTGTGTGTATGTGTGTGTGTGTATATATACAAGCACACAATTTTCAGTGAAATAGTGATTTATATTTTACTAACTAATACTATGAGTCCAAAGTATTTCTTTGATTGTGACCTTTAATACAATTTTTTTCAATTTGCTGTTTAGCAGCTGACTTTAACATATTTCAAATAGAGCTGTTTAATATAGCCCATTATAATTTTCCAACCTCATCATCATCTATTTTTCTAACAGGGTCACCTTTAACACATGATGAGATGAATGTATTTTATTAACATCTATTCTTTTTATAAGGATGTCTGATTGAAAGCTGCAATTTTTTTTAATCCATAAGATTTTAAAAAAGAATCATATATAACTTTGAAAAATTCAAAAATGTGTTATTCTTGGATAAAAGTATACTCTCTTCTGCCAGTCGTCTTCTGTCTTGAATAATATTTTGTAATCTTCCACTGACAACTGACTCTAAAAGATGTCTAATCTGTCCTTAGACATGGCATATAGCTGCAGTTTGGTAGAATATCTGTTTCTGCTGCAAAAGGCATTTAAAATGCTTTCTACATAATTTAAATGTACTGTGTAGTTTCTTCATTTTCGGGATGGAAAAAAAGAGGCAATTCAGAGTTCCACTGCTGGGGGCTGTCTGTTAATCTTCTTCCATTGTTTTATTTACATAGATTTATGAAATCCCAACAGAATTATATTTGTGTGTAGTGCTGCTACTTTGATATGAGGAAGAAGTAGTGGCTCTGCCCCTCATACACAAATTCATTAAAATGTTTATTCAATTTCAGGCTCATTTGTTTAATCTTTTAGACAACAATAGGAATATAGAAAGCTGATCAACAGGACTTTTGTTTTGACCAAACTCTAAAAATATAGATTTTTTTTTTTTATCTGGAAGAAGGTTTATTTCTGGTCTGCTCTGACAGAAGGGTGATAGGTTTCTATCTCTTAGTCTAATTAATACCTTTAATCTTTTTTAATGGTTAAACAGTCTCCCTTTGGTTGCAAGGCAGAGAAGAGATAAAGGCACATAAGGCTGGAGGTTAATCCCTGTATTTTATTCCTTAATTTCTGCTATAGGGATTCCCTTTCCATCATTTCTGTTTACTTTTAAGCACTCTTCAGATGCTGGGAGAAAGAGACAACAAAAAGTTTGATTAGGGCTATCACTCAAGATTAGCCAGACATTAAACTTTTTGGAATTTAATAAGAAATAATTGTTAGCTGAACAAATGGGCTAATCTGGTTCTACATCCATTTTTTATTATAATGTCTGAGAAGGAAACAAAAAATAATACTTTTATATGGACGTTTTTGTTCAGCTAGTGCTCTCTGCCTTGCATTATTCCAGAACAGATTGTATGTGAAACACAGTAACACAAACAATTACAGATAAAAATATTAGGTAGCTGGATTAGGAAAATACTGTATGCATTTTTGTTGATTTCTACCAGTGTTTTAGGTCACTTCTTTATGGACTTCTAATGCGAATGTTATGCTAAGTATGAAATTAAAAAGGGACAGAATGTTAATGGCATTTCATTTAATATGCTCTCACTTTAGAAGTATGAGGTGAGACTTTCATTTAAGTAAATTCTGAGGTGGTTTATAGGACATTCTGAGGAAAAAACCTCATGTAGGTAGAATCATGGGATTTTTTTACCACTGATAGTGGTGTGGGTCAGGTTTGTCCCTTGTTGCTTCTGAAAAAAACGCCACAAACCAGCCAAGATATGTTGTCTTTATAGGCTACAGAAGTATGTCGGTGATGGATACATTGTACTTCAAAGGTTGTAAGTACTACCACAGAAAGAGTCTGGTGATAAATATCACCTTTTCTTGACTTTTCCATTTAGAATTTTAATGTGTTTAAGTGAACTGTATATGTGGGAGTATTCTGCAAATAAGATTAGAAGCTCTGATGTAACCCTTCCAAAGAGATTATAAGATTTAGGATTTGGGCTCAGACATGTACGTGTCCTCAAAAAGGACTTTAAAAAAAATTGGATTTGTTGTTTTTATTTTCCTTTGTATACAAAGAAATACTGTCTTCTTCATTAAGCGATGCTTGTGTGCTAGAGAAGCTTGAATAAATGCCTTTCCATTTGTCATTGAACTGATATGGACTGTATACTGAAGAGGAATTCTTTAAGTAAAAACACAAATCCAAAGACCACCAGCTAGAGATATAAAAGACAAGAGCAGATACACCTGCAGTTTTTATATGAGGTTTTTCTTTGGAAAGTTACAACAGCTTTGTAAAGAGTCATGCTTCTTTGTGCGCAACGTGCTTGCTCGGTGCCAGCTTACAACAGAAGAAGTAGTAAGTGCCAATATTGTCACAGTCCCTGCAATATCAGTTTTATGCACTGCAGGGTGCATCCTAGCTCAACCACGCTCTTGCCTGCTGGGGCCCATGTACTCCCCGTACACCCAGCAGCCATACGTCATGCAGCCATGGGGCTTGAGGCAGGCGAGCTTCCTCACGTTCACCTCCTCCCCTTCTCCCCAAAGCAAAGAGCACTTTCAGTGATGCGATGACTTCTGGTGGCAATACTTTGGGAGGTTGACATGCAGTTGCTCCCATCTAGGTAGCAGCCATGCAGAATGGTTGACATATTAATGGAGGTGGCTGGGAAAGAGGGAATTTTGGGTTCTCGTTGTGAATTGCTACGTGCTGCATAGATGAAATAGGCAAACATATATAGTAGTAGTGTTGCTGGTACATAGGCAAAACAAGGTTTGAAAAGAAATGTGGTGTCTTTTGGTTGACACTTTGGAAAAAAATACACAAGTTCTGAGGCACACAAGTCCTGAGGCACACAAGTCCTTCTTCATGTCACGTTTATAAAATATCTCTGAATGGTTTACATTATGGAGATTAATAAACTAAACACTGTATTTGAAGGTTAGGGTTTTAGCTGAATGTCCCATAATGTATGAGGTACCTTTACAAGGGATTTATAAAGTTGTTATACTTTGGGCCCCTCAGCTGCTTAAAATTTAAGTACATGCATAATTACTTTCCTGAAACAGATGCAAAGTGTTGAAATCTGGCATGAACAAATCCTCAATTGTCAATTAGTCTTGTTCATAGGATTCACCATGACTTAAAAACCTGAAAGAATTGTAATTAGTGGTGCCAAAAATTTTGCACTTATTTTTTTGTTTGTTGATAGGATTACTGCTAGATGGAGGAAAATAGTACAGTGACTGAAAAAGTGTTTCGTACTATTGATTTTCAGCTCTGCTCTAAATTATTCAAGCTGAACAGCAGATAAGCCAATGGATAGTATTTTAAAATAGAACTAGGAGAATGGGGTTTCATTCCCCTCCCCTCCAATTTTTGGAAGAAGTAGCATTTTAGCAGAAAAGAGCAACAGGTCCAAACAGCCCAACGGTCTTCAGTGTTAAGGGAGACTGTGTAGTTCTGGGTTAGCCCAGAGTTGTGGACCAAGGAATTATTGAGTTCCTGATTTAAAACAAATCACATAGTAGCTGTGCTAACGCCACAGACACTGGGAAGTCTGGGACTACCAAGTCTCAGAAGATCCTGGCCTGAAAGGGACCTCAGGGGCCAGGTTTTCCCAACAGGCATCTCCATGGGCTGTGGAAATCAGGAGGATGAGGTTTGGAACCATGTTTGGGTCTCAGGTAGCTTTGTCAATGTTGCCTGCTGAAGTGCGAACCTTCACAAGGTCTGAAATGCCATAAAATTAAATGGGTTTTGGGGGTTTTCGAATGTGCTATTCTTTGTAAAATTCCATGACACAGTTTGTGATGAAAAAGGTAAAAAAAGCCTAAGTTGAAAAACTTGTTAATTTGTAAGGCATTATTTTATTTTCCCCTGAGCTCGATCCACTTCCATTTGTTGTCATGTCTTATACCTCAGCAATACAATCTCCATAGCAGGGAATGTTGGAATGAGGCACCTACTACAAGAAACACCTAATTTATTATTGGGGCAGCTAGGTACCATAGTAATACAAATAATTAGCATTAAGTGGCCTTTAATGAGGGATTTAAAAGAGAAGAGCGTGTTGCCTTTATAGACTAGTTCATTAGACATGAATGTATGTTAAAAAGTCCATTTTAATTTAGTGCTTCATAAATAAGAGTGTCTTGTCATAGAGGAAAGAAGCAATGACTCTTTCCTTATACTGGCCTCACCTCATTATCAGGAAGATATTGGCAAATACAGAGAGCAGAAGAATGGTCATGCGATGATTTCTGACCCAACCATATCCTCAGAATTGCCTTCCCAGATTTTTTTTAAGAATGGCTTTTTGATATTTCAAATATGTGCCTGGTCCCTGCCTCTCTAGGCAGAATCATGCTTGGGAGCTCTTATTTGATTTCTGTAATCGATCCTTTGAAGGAAAGGTTTCTCATTTTTGCCTCCACAATCTTAATAGAAATAAATTAAAAATTGAAAAGGGGACTGGAGAAATAGTCTCAGTTATGGTGATAGGCTGGAAGACCTAAAAATGTATAATTTAACTGCAAGATGATACTGGTCTACAATATTCAGAGGGTCAGCCCTTCACAAGAAATTATTTAGTGCAGTAGAATTAGGTGTAATGGCCTAAAATATAGTCTGAACATATGTAAAAATTCCTGACTGGTAAGTCTATTAGTCTTTGGAATAGTCACATGAGAAGTGGTAGAAGCCAATGACTTGATAATTAAATATTACACTGGAAAATTTGTTATAGGAAATGATTCTGCCTCAGTTTGGGAATAAACCAGGTTACCTAATAAGACTTCTGAATCTGTAGAATACCCATTCACAAGATAATTTTCTTTTACAATAAAGGAAATATCTTTTCTCCAGGCAGCTTTGGAACAATTGCTGGTTCTCTTTTGGTGATACTCTCGGGATCAAAGGCATCTCATGTGTTACCACAACATTAACATCAGTATTTGTTAGTCTTTGTAAGCTAACTGTCAATTGTACAAAAAGACCTAATAAATATCACCTACCATCACTTTGTTAGGGCAGTGAATTCACAGCCAATTCTGATCTAAATTCGTAAGCTAAAAATCAAACATGTTAATTAGATATGAGGAAAAGAAAGGACCACTATAGAAATTTTTTTGTTGATCGAAACAAACGTGAAGTATCTTAATGAAAGGAAGGCAGCTAGAGCAATATTTCCATTCATAAACATACATCCACTATTTTGCTATCTTCTTTATCTACAGGGTATTTTAAAAATGAATTAGATACTGAAGCAATTAAGCCATAATGCAGTATTTTCTGAACTACTCATCGAGTAATCCCAGTCTTAAACAGATAATTGTCAATAACACAATAAACATTTATAGCCTGTGTATGCCCCTTATGAGAAGTGCTTTCCTGTTGCTATGTTGGCTTTCCAGGGAAAGTGCGCTTTGCCCAAATCCTATTGTATAAACTGTCCTTTACTACAGATGCTTTATGCATAAAAATAAACACCCAAATTTTATCCAGAAGGCCCTTTTGAGTTCTGGAGAAGCACCTTTTTTATATTTTACTCATATAATCTGATTTCTGTTTTCCCCATGGCTCAGATTCTGCTTGAAAGCTAGAAACATTGTGATCCTGCCTCATTTTTTGGAAATATATATTCTGAAAAATAACATACTGTAAGATAGCTCTGAGTGACACTGTTGTGCTCCCCCTGAGTCAAATTCTCTCAGATAAATTTGGTTGTCAATTTTGTTATTTTTAAAGACTCAAGTTTTTGACTGCATCTACTTGTTTGTTGTGGAATGTGAACAACAATGTACAGGGATGAAGTTTTATTAAAGGAAGAATTTAAAGTAGACATGGTTTGATAAATGTAGGAGACATACATACTTTTTTAGGTATAAGGCCTCAGGGATTTTCTGGCTTTTCTTTCAGCTTATAGCACCAATAATATTTTAGAAAAGAAAAGACCCTTTCTCAAAGTCAGCAGGCCACACCATCATTTTTCACCATTGTTTTAATCTCAGCTTCCTTTCTGAAGAAAACTTCTTTCATTATAGTATCCACCAGAGTGTGTAAAGAAGGTCATAAGGCCAGCTGCAGTTATGAACCATAACAGAGACAGAAGCAGCTATGTTTGGGCAATACCAGAAGTTTTGTTGTCCATCTGTTCTTCCACCTCCCATCCAAACCATTTCTTCAATATACATACTGTTCAAAATGTCTCACACAAAGAGAGATGCTCTTTCTCAAAAAGCTAATCCCTTACATCTTCAGAGTACCAGCATAATCTCTTAAATACCAATGTGTATTTATCCAACATTCTGAACACAAAAAGTCCCCCAGTATCTAAATTCTGAATGAATGTAGAGATCTTACAGCTATAAACAACTCATTAATAGTATTAAACAGACTCTGGCCTTAAATTCTTTCTTACTCACCTTATCCCACATGTACCCTACACAGAGCGCTGCCACTGCCGTGCAGACCAAGGCGCTGGAGGTTTGACTGCTCATGAAGGTCAGGAAAATACCTTGCTTTAGTTCACAGACATCTAGAAACTGTCAGTATGAGCATTTCGGATCTGAACAGACATGCCAGCAAAATAGGCAGAATGGTCTCCTCTTACACAATCATAGCCTGAACGGTTCTGGGTGTCGCAGACCACTCATTACACGGTGCGGATGACATGGACAGTGGTTCAACCCAGGATGGAGGTGTGGTGCTTCTGAGTGGCTGTCAGAGCACCACTGAGAGGGGACTGCAATAATCCATGTGTGAGACGCTAAAGCACAGCCATGTACAGTAAAGTCCACACTGAAAGGAAAAAAAATGGCCATTATAATTGTCTAAGTGTAATTCACACAGTGAAGCTTATCAGAAGGCATTTGTGTGTCAGTGATGAGACTACCTTTGCAAAATGTATATATTTACTTTGCAAATTAGCCAGAGAATGTGTAATTTATTTCTTTTGCTACTTCTTCATTAAGCCATAGCGTTGAACTGAATTATATTTGCTAAAAAGCTTGTTCAGTAATTTATTTCCAAATGTAAGGAATGCATCTCTGTTTCATACTTTAAATGGATTAGACCCGTTACTACAACTATAGTTGATAAGGAATGCTGTCTAAAAGTCCTAATTTAAAATGGAACTAAATGTGCTGTAACTTTAAAAGATTTGCTACCTTTAAAAAAAAAAAAAAGTTTCTTTAAAATTGATAAGCTCCTTTACCCAGAGCTTTTGTGAATATACAAAACTGCAGAAAGATGAAAGCTCTGTCTTTATTTACATGTCACTACAGTAGAAAGACAAACTCTAAAGCACCATCAGTCCAGCCACAAAGTGTTCTCATTAGCTTTACCAGAGAGCCAGACCTCTTCTCATGTTGGAGGGAAATCACATCAGAAGGGACCGGCTTCTCTCCCATACTGGAGAGGATCAGAGGTAGAGGTTTTCCCTAACAGCTGACAGCTCCACAGCTGTGGCTGTGCCTGTCAAACATCTGTCTGGAACACCCTCTTATAGTTAGGTGAATGTGTCAGCTTCATCAGGTGGTGAGCCTCCTGAGGCACCCCAAAATAAAAGAAGACACTGCCACAAGTTCTCTCTCTCAGCAAGCGCAGGTGCTGCCCCAGCAGGGCGAGAGCAGCTGCCTGCTGCTCTGGCTACGGGACATCCTTCTTGTGTAAATATACTCGATATAGGTAGAGCCCATTTCCCAAACATGTTGTTGGTGAGGTAGCTATGGCAAATGTGAGGCATTAAGATTTTCTTGTTAAAAATTGGATAAGGAAGGTGGCAAATATCTGAGATTTGTGTGTAGGGTGGACACTGGAAACTGGAACTGGGGGGGACTGGGACAGGGCAAACTCCAGCCACCTCTGCTGGGTCCACATATGCATCCAGAAGAAATGCACTCCTGTGTCCTCTTCTTGGGTCAAGCCACAAGGTGACCTCTGTGCTTTTGGACCATGCTTTTGGGAAAAGAAAAAACCAAACCCATCAATAACAGCAATGTATTTCCCTGAAAACGTCAAGATTTTCAGGTTGTGCTATCTTCAGTATTTGACTGAGAATCATTAGAGTTGTTGCTTAATTTCATCAACAATACCGCTGATCTGATTATCAGTATGTTTCCACTTTTAGCTAATAATTTCCAGTTCTGACACAGGCCATTTTTTTGAAAGTCTAGCGTTGTTCATGAACTACTTTGCAAAAAAGAAGCACTTCAAGATCTCACAATTTTCCACTTTCCCCAGGAGCGTTGATAAAGGCCTTCTTTTCCTGGGAGAAAGTATTTCTGTCTGAGAAACTTCAACCTAGTTTTTAATTCCCAGCATTGTTATTGAATTGCCATATGGCCCTGGGCAACTTACTGAACATTTTCCATATCTTGGTTTATCTATTTAGTAGAGTGCTTACACAGCACGGTGCACACGTAGTAACACTTCAGAAAAAAGTTAGCCCAGCCAGTGCCATACCTCTGTTCAAGTGAGTACTTTTAGGGAGGAGCAGCAGAGCTGCTGCTTATCATCCTTCTGCTTGAAGAGGTAGAGGGTGAGATGTACTTTCTCTCCTCAGGAGTGTATTTTGGAAGAAAAGGGAGAGAAACAGAGGAAAGTTGAGATATGGGCCCCCTCTAATTGGATACTCAATTTGTTGGCACCTTAAGTGGAAGTCGCCGCTTCTTGGCACAAGTGTCCTACCTCTGGGCAGATGACCATTTTCTGGAGCCATCGTCTAATGCCTATGACTATACTCCAAGACCATTACTGAGTGCAGATCAAGGGGCATCCTCGGTGAGCCAAAAGAGGAGATTGGAATAACAGAACTCAAAGCTAGGCAGGAAGGTGAGAGACAGTTTTAAGAAAACGCAGCTTTGGAGGTAATTCTCAGCAAAAGGAGAGGAAGTAATGTCACCTACTCCTTGAGGCAGTAACTGCAGGAGATGGAAGTACAGGGAAACACAGCCACAGATATTGCCTGTCGTGTGCTTGGGGGCTGGGGAGAATAAACGGAGGAAAGTGGTTACTTTGGGAAAGATCCCTGCATTGGACCCAACTCCACCCTGGAAACACAGGGCGCTCGTAGCAGCTGGCTGCTTACGACAGCATTGGCTACCTGACTACCAGCCTTGCTGTGGTCCGAGTCCTCATCAAATCACAGCGCAGTATGTAATCAGTTTTGACTTGCAAGAAGTAAAAGAAGAAATCTCAATGAGATCTTCAGATCAAACAAGACACATTATTAGCTTTAGCCCTGCTTATTCACTTACATCCCTACCGTCTCTTTGCTTCCCGTTAGGCCAAATTGTAATATTTGCCACTGTCCAAAGTAAGGCTTGAGGCGGTATAGCGCAGTATTTAGACTGTACCGTGGAAAAATGTCTGACCATATATTATTACTACACTCTCTTTCCAGGGTCCTTTGGATAGACAGTACAGGGAAAATAACAGTGGTTTAGTTTATGAAGTCCCAGATGAACGAACTTTAACAGTATTTCTGTCAGTCTTCCTAATATCTGTGAGGGAATACATAGCATTGTGGGTTTTTTACTCCTCCCTCTCTGTTCATAGGATAGGTTGTTGTGTCATTCTCTCTTTTAAATGGCCTGCAGTACCAGTTCCTAATACTGGAATGATCCATTATTCTATGTGGTGGCTACTCATATGCATATCAAGAAGCAAGTGCTAACTGGGACAGGCCCACAGTGAGCACCACTGCTTCACTAGGAGGGCTGGGAAGGGGAGGCTCAGAGGAAGAGCTTAGGGGTGATTTCTGACACAAAAGAATGTGTAACCAAAGTTTATCTTTTATTTCAAAATTTAAATTCAATATGAAGATGCAGTAGCATCTGCTGTACTGCCCGGTTCTACGTGTTGCAGAGCCTTTGATGAAAACAACATCCACTCTTTGTTGAAACTATAAACAAAAATTTGCCAACTTCTTTCAGACAAGAATGCTATACTGATTTTGAATTAATTAAAAAAAAAATTTTTATTCTGATGTGCCATGGGAAAACAAATTCCTTTTCTGGCCACAGAATAGTTTGCATTTTTTAAATAATTAGGTATGCATTTTGCTTAGTTTAAAATTTTTAATTTTGTTTGAAGACACAGATCTTCAAGGCTGAAAATAAAATGCTTTCTTTCATGTCTAATAATTTTTTTTGAATTGCATTGCATAGTGAGAAATGTGTTTGAAGCATACAGCCAACTTTGACGTAAGAATACAGGTGCGGAATAAAATCTCTGGATAGTTATCACTTTTACCTCCTTTTTCTTAGTAGCCCTATGATAAGAATAAAGCCAGTTTTGAAAATACAAGTGTGACATACTGCATTTGAGATACAAAGTAACCATGTCTAACGATAGGAGGTAATGACTTTATCTTTAAGCTGTAACTTAACGTATTTCTCTTTATACACTATTCATTTTAGCACTAGCTGTTTCCAGAATGTATTAAATATTTAAAATGACAATGCCCACATGATATTTATATGTAAAAGATTTAGATCTACTAATCCAAGTCCACATAAAGCTGTTATCCAGAGCTGCAGCTTTCTAATTTATGTACATACATGCACACCTATATGTACAAACAGGCAACTGTTTTTTATATGGAGATATAGCTCTCAGATGTGCAAACCAGTAAAATATTCCACACTATTGTTGCAAAAAAGGAATTTAATAGTCAACTATTCTAAGGAATAAAAGCTCTCTAATACAAAAAGCCATACTTTTAATAGAACTGAACTAAGTCTGCTGAAATGAAATAGTTGGGCTGTGAGAAATTAATCTAAGCAGTGGGATTAAAATTGGAGGTATTTACTCTTTTTTTTACTTCTCCAGCCTTTAGTCAGGTACACTGTCACCAAAGACAAAGATTAATAAAAATAAGAAACCCTCCCAAAGATTGCCCATAAAGAAGACTTGCAAGAGGATAGCTATCTCAGTCTTGCTTATTTTAAGAAATCTTTGCTGATAGTTTTAGAAGCATTTTGCCAACGGGAGTTGAAAGTGCTGTGGACCTTCCAACAGGGACCATGCCTTTGGAGATACAGATTTATATTTAGAATGTCAAGGGCCTTAAAAATGTGCCCAATTAATCATAGCCTGCAGGGCCCAACCTCCATGGTACATTTTTTGCTGTACTTTGTGCCCCCAGTCCTTCTGCCCCACCAGCCCAGGAGAAGGCAGCTTCAGGTGGGAACAGCCTGTGGGGAGAAGAGCCAAGGGACATGTGTCTGGAGCCCAGAGCTTATTGCTAGTTCAAGCTAGGAAAGGGTTGGGGAAAATATGAGTAGAGACACCATTTTGCTCTATTAAAGCTCCCCATGTTCACTAGTGGTGTATTTAAACTGCCAGACGTCAGAGTACTTTCCAGTTTGTGATTCCAAATCCTGTATCCAAATACATGTTAGAGCAAGATCCAGGAATGAACTGGTCATCTTGCTGTCTTCCCCCAAAACTGTGGTTTCCATGGGAAGAAACACAGACAAAAGGACCAGAAAGAAGCCATGTCACGTTTCTGAGTATGGTCCTGAATATGGACCAGGACCAGTCAATGGATCATACTTGGGAGCTGTGCAGAGTGGCACATCTACCTTAGGAAGATGTATCCAAACCTACTGTTGGAATATCTAAGATGGTCAATCTACTCTTATGAGCCAGGGTTTATGCAACAGTTTCTAGCAAGGCTGGCTTTAGGAATAAGCAAGTGGGCAGCAAAACGTCTTTGCTGCCAGACTCCTGGAGAGACAGGTTCACTTTTGCTCCTGTTCCTGCTATGGAGGAAAGTATCTAAATATATGAACAGTGGCTGCTGCACTTGAGGGAAATCCACTTCTGCCCCTTGATCCTCCTCCCTTCTTTTCTGGTGGCCATTCATTACAGTGAGTGGAAAATTCCGTTTGGTTCTGCTTACACTAGTGGAGCATGCTGCAAATATGTCCTGTCAGTGCTGGTAGGGTTCATCCAGCAAAGATTTCCTGTCCTGATAATTGATCAGTATTTACATAAAACTTTGGTTTAGTTCTGTTTCATTTGTATTAGTTGAAAAGGCAAAAGGAGGTTATAGAAAGGAAGAGAAAAGGCATTAAAAAAGGTGCAATTTAAAGGAGGGATGGGTGAGAGATGTGAAAACTGAGGGTCATGTTAAGAATATTCCTCTGTCTAAGGTAGAATTGGTTGGTGTTTTAGCTCTCATTAATGACTTTTCATAGTGACTTCTCAGCCTCGGACAATAGGGAGAGCACTGAACTGGCTCATTTTGGGGAAAGTTCCTTCTCTCTCTGCATTTCAGTTTCCTAACAGGTAAAATGAGGGGACCTATATTCTCAAGGCACTATTTAAAATGTGCTGGTGTAAGGAATAAGCAATCTATTAGTACTGGAAAGTTGGCTAGAGGTTTCCCATTGTTCATCATCACTCATCATTCATCTCCTCATCCCTCTTTCATCAAGTAGCACTCATCTTTCCCACATGACAGCAGTCAGCCTCTTTTGCTGTTTATCTTTCCATCTATATGCGTTTAAAAAGTAGCAAATACTGAAATGAAATACAGTGTATTAAAATAGCCGATGCATGTTGCATACCTAATGGAGGCTCAGTTGCAGCAACTAGCAGAAAAGGAAAGGTGATGAGACGGGCAATACCGGCATCATTTCAACTTGAGGAGGGTGCTCTGATACTACAGCAATGGCCATTATGTAAACAGGCTGGTTGTAACCAGGCAAAAGGTATGGAGGAGCACTCACTGGAAGTGAATGTACATGCTGAGTACA
>VYZW01007975.1:6598-78149 GCA_013401315.1 Balaeniceps rex | reverse complement strand
GGAAGGTAGCGTGAGCTGGCCAGAGCTGGTGGCTTTGCTGCCCTCTTGAAGAAACAAGGAGCCATTTTCAACCTTCAGGACGTGATGCAGAAGATCTCGCTGTAGACGTGCTTCCACGAAATCATGAGGTTGCCAGGAGGTAAAGGCGGGATTTGTCCTGGAGATTAAATGCATATATATGTTTTTAAATGTTATTGTTGTTCTCTTCTGTATGGGTCTGTTTCAGCAAGGAAAGGTAGAAGAGAGGTAGAAGGAAACAAGGTCACAACTTTCCTAAACGCTACAAGCTATTCCAAATCAACTAATCATGCACTGGTCCTCAGGGATTATCTAGCGTTTAGTCCCTTAGCAAACTAGTTAAAAATGTGTGTGCGTGCATGTGTACATGTGTATAGAAATGCTTCTTCTAAGAACATAAGGTCATTGTGTATTGTCTTTTACTGTGGTTTCCACCAAGCTTCTAGGTCAATACTTTCCAATACAAGTGACGAAATATATTTCGCACTAATTCTTCCAGCAAGAACAGACTCCCATCCTTACATGGGTGATGTTCATCAGTACCCATGTTTGTGTTTGTGTTTAATTTACAAGGAATTCAATGTTAACCTCTCTTGTTTAAGACACATAGAACAACCAACCAACCCAGTACTTCATCCAACTTACTCCTTAATGTGCTGACAGGTCCAGTTCCAGAAAGTTGCTTTAACAACTGTATTAACAGAGTTAAAATATCAGAAATAAAACTAGAAATCCATTCAGTTTCTTATGAGAGGGAAGGTAGTAAAGGTGTGTTTCACACAGCATGACAAGACTGAGTTCAGAGTTGGATTGTTTTATTAATTTTATATTTGTCTCATGCAAAAGGTATTGAAATATAATGCATCAGATGATAGGGTTTTTTTGCTGAAGTCAAAGGAAGAACCAGAGCAAAATGAATCCAGATTCGTCTTTGTATAGTTAGCACAAGGAATTTAGTACTGATCTCCGAAAAGGGTATTTTTTCAGGTGCCTAAGCCCATCATTTAGTGCACATCCACAAAACTGCTTCTCAAACCCCACCTTTGTTTTTGCTGGTACGTCTGTGCCAAGCAACCTCCAGAGAATGAACTGCTTAGAGCACTTGGCCCTAAGGTCTGAGTCTGTTTTCTCAGATTTACTCTTACTGTGCTGGATTGTGTTTGAGAGGTATGAAGGTCAAATGGAGTCTTCATCAAAGGCACAGAAAGCNAGAAATTTTGTAGCTGTGTCCATGTGCCCCACCTCAAAAGACCATCACTGGGAAAGTACTTCAGGAACATGACAGATCCATGTACAAGACCTTGCTCTCAGAGGAGTAGAAGAGGGATCCCAAGCCCACGTTTTCTTCTGTTGAAATTTGCTCTAACTTTCTGGGTCTTGATGTTTCACCGTAAGCCTTTTTCTCTGTAGCTTTTTGGCCATGGAAAAACTGGGATAAAATACTTGCTTTCAGAAGAGCATGCACTGCTACAGACCCTGTGCAGAGAAGAGGAATTACCTATCTGAGTAGAGATAGGTGCGCAAGTTCCCCTCTGTATGATGTCTTCTGCTTCTTGCCACCCCAAGTGAGTTCTCACTGCACTGGTTTCCCCGAGATGTTTAACTTTCCCTCTGCTCTAAACGGCAGCAGAAGCTCTTACTTTGGGGCTGAAGACTTCAGGGGATCACTGAATGTTTTGAGAATCTGAGCATTTTTTTTGCTGAGGTTTTTGGTGTCTCAGGCTGTTTCAAAAGTCTGTGAGGTCCTAAATCATCCAGACAATTTTAAGAATATTACCTAGAATCACTACAAATGGCTTTAGTTTGCAAACACATCTGAGGTAAGTGACTGTGTGCATTTGAATAGCCCCATTGAATTCAACAGGACTGTTGACATGCATCAGGTTAATTTGTATGTGCTTACTGACCCAGACCTAAGCATTCTACCAAGATTTTCTCTTCTCCTTAAAACAATGGCTGCACTACAGAATAGCATTCAGACATTTCCATTTTGCTTTTGTAAAAGTCCATTGTTGCTTTGTTGTTTCTCAGTCAACAAAGCTTCCTCTGTTATTGTCCACAGCTGGCATGTTTTTTACTATCTCATTTTTCCCTTGATGTTTATAATTCATTGATATTATATAAATTTGTGAGGTAATAAGATTTAAAAAATAACTAGAATTAAATTGCTGTATTGTTCTGGGATATTACTATGACTGGATTCCCCAGTGCCATTCTAGAATTTGTGTTAGGAGAGCATTTATGGCTAGATATAGGTGCTTTTCTGGAACCATATGAAATATGAAAATGCACAAAGAAGTACATAAATAGAAATTAGAAAAATATGTGAAATAAGGACTAATCTGTAGATTCTCTTCTTGCCATACTGCACCATCTTGCTGAGATTATTATGATTTCATAGTAGAAATGAGATGAAACAGCTATTTCTCGTATCAGAGTACATTTTTTTTGATACATGGAGTACAAGTTGTAAAATAGTTTGCACTAATGGGATCCAGCAGTATTCTTTGTTTGTCCCAGTAATTAGGAAGAGATATAGTATCTAGCTCTGTTTAAACCTATTTTTCCTAAAGAATGACTGAATTGGTTGCTCCGTCTTACACTGCAGCATTATTTTGTTTTATGCTTTAGGGATGGGCACATAGGGTGGCACAGTCCAAAGGCAGAGCTGGCCTCTGGTGACACTACAGATATGAAACTGAATATCTTCAGCTTGCACAGTAGAGTATTTCTAATGTTTATATTTCTGAATGGGTTTATTGAAAACATAAATAAAAGAAAGGTGAGTCTCACCTTCAATTTCTTCAGGATGCATAGGGCAGAGTGCAGACATGTTTAATTTTATTAAGTGAAATAGGAAGGCAGGGGTTTGTGTCTGTTTATTTCAGGCGACTGGTTATTTTCTAAAAGGAGTTTTCATAAGTTGTAATGAAAGAAAAATTTATTATAATTACCACTGGAGGAATTTTTTTGTTTGTTTCTCATTATAGGATATTGGTTAGAAGTGTTACAGTTGAAAACATGGAGACTGTTTCAGGATAGGCTTCAATTTCCACTTCTTAGGGAATTTTGATTTAGAAAGCTCATGTTCACAGAGTATCCTGAGGTGGAAGGGACCCGCGAGGATCACAGTACACATTTATTTCCTGTCTGCTGAGGGGGGAATGCAGCTGGGTGTCTTGTGTATGATGAACGTTTTGGGAAGAGCTACACTCAAAGACTATTTCTGAACAAGGTGAGATTTTTTGGCCATCCTTGTCATGTAAGGGGAGTCCCTGTCCTCACAGCTCAGCTTCTGTGAAAGTTTTGTTGCTGGTAAGCAAGAGCCTCTTGCACCAATTAGCTGTTGTTGCAGAAGGTGCCCATCATGAGAGATGACGGTCACGGGAAGAGGACTCTGAGTAGCACGGCAGAAACCTCAGTCCTAACACTACACGGCGAAGAGCATGGTTAGTTCATTGGGTTGACAAGTACATAAAGTTCTAGACGGAACTTTTTCATACTAAAAAGTTTGATTAATAGATGTAATGAGGTACAATAATCAAAACTAGAATTTAAAACACAAAAGCAAAACTTGGTTGGACACTTGCAAGTGGATGTTGCGGTTCTATTTCTGTCTTGGTCCTGCAAACATCCTGCAGCAAAATCTGAAATATCCTGGACTGCCAACTAACTTAACGGGGAGACAGGTGTCTTTCATCAAGGGAAAGGTTATAAAGGAAGCAAGTTATTTATGGTTGGACTTGATGATCTTAAAGGTCTTTTCCAACCAAAAGGTTCTGTGATTCTGTGATTCTGTGATTAAAATAAATGTCTCATGTCTTTCCATTGGCTCTTATTCATGCCAAAGTTCAGGTTTAGCCTATTGTTCAGGTAGAATATGGAGGATGCTCTGAGGTGGCCAGAGATATCTGTGTTACAAGAGGTCCCTCTGAGCAGCCCTGACAGTTTAGTCCTGGCTTCCACTCTCAAAGGCTGTTGAAGAACATGACTGTGGGGACCAAGTCTTATGGGACTGTATAGGTGAAGGCTTCGGCAAAGAAGAGAGTATGCAAACATAAAACATTCATCTTCTACCTTTGTCCCGTGATGAAGTTCATCTCGGATCTGAGAAAACAGATGTTTGTGGAGAAGCAGGCACTTGTGGCCTTGCATGGCACCTGGTGCTGCAGGGTGTTGTAGCTTTGGCTTGGATACAGAGGTCCTGCCTTAGGAGCAGAAAAAGCCAACCTGAAAAAGCACCATGATGAAACCTGCCAAAGGCACTGAGGGCCAAGGCAGCTGATGGACAGATCTGATGAATAAGATGTTGTGCAGCTAAATGCATTAGCAGACCATGAGGTACTCGAACACCCTGACAATGAAGGCTGCCTAAGCACTCCAGCTAAATAGATAGACACAATCAGATAGTTTGCAGGGTCTGGTGGAAATTATTTCACAGCCTGTCTATGCAATTCAAGAATGTAGGATTTTGTTGCAAATCAGGTCTGGTTTAATTTAATGAACTAGTATTAACAAGCTTCAGATTCCACATCTTTCACTGTCTCTCAGCTGTGTAGTATTCATTAAAAAGAATATATGCAAATTTTAGCAACATAAACAGAATTTAAAATAAGGAATAACACAACAAACACTCAAGAAAGCTTTCTGGTTTTCCTTCAGGATGAGTCGTCTCTTTGCTATATCCTATCCTCTTGTTTGTCCTTTAAAATGCTGCCACTGCATTGATTAGAAAGAAAAGGCCACAACTTCACCACTCCAACAAGGGCACTGGGAAGAACTTTCCTAGCGTTATCCTATAAAACAGACCTTAGGGAGTGGATCAAATCCTGCCTCCACTGGGGTCAGAAGGAGCTTTGCCTGAAGAGCAAGGCTGCCCTCTCTGTCTGAAACCAAATCTTTTCTCATACATCAAGAACTGTTCATGGTAAAATAGAAGGGCAGATGCCATCCCCTTACACTGCTTCTCCAGGCAAAATATAAACCTCAGTGTGCTCAGCAGAGAATTCCTTTAAACATTTACGTGAGTTGAAATTGCTTCATCCGTTGACCTTTGCTTAATGTGCAGCACTTCATCCAACCACAGATGGGCAGCACAGGTAGAGTGCCTGTGTTGTACACCTGAGTTTTGTTTTTTTTTTCTGGATAGTGCTCTGCTTCCTCTTCTCTTTTTGCCTGGTCAGTTGAGTCTCATCTGTTGGCTTTTCCATGGCCTCGGAGAGCTGTTACAGTAAGAGATGCCCTTTCTGACAAAAGAGTGATAGTTCCGTTGTATTTGCCTTCTTTTTTGTTGGATTTATGATTTAAGAGTTTATGTACCAATCCCCACAGCAGTTAGTTATCCACCCTAATCACAAACTTGCCATCTTTGGATAATGATAATAACAACCGAGGGAAAAATACCTTCTGTGTTCCAAGTCCTAAGGAAGCAAGATTTGTGGAGGATTTAACAGTAAAAACAATGCTTGTGGAAGTTGCCACACTTGCAGCTGTGGAGGCAGTAGTCCTCTGATGGTATGGCAGAAAACCAGGACCAACAACCTCAAAGCACAATTACTCTGTTGGCGAGCTGCTATAAATGAACTTGTAGTCATAACCTTGAGGACCAAAGGGTCAACAGTCCTCTATGTTTTAGGCCCCAGTCCAAATGAGCTCTGACATCTTCCTGGACAGAGGGCAGTCAGCAACATTTTGCTGAGACCAAAAGCAGAAGGTTTGAATTCATGTCTAGAAATGCATTTTTAAATTTAACTTACCAATTGGAGGCAAGGGAGGATGGGGATGGGAAAAAGAGCCGGATGTACCAACTTTATAGACAGCTAAACCAATGCATTGGCCTTGCTTTTTCTCAATTAAAAATATAGGCTGTTTTAAATGTTTTATTTTGTGATTTGTTTGGAAAAAAATGAGCTCATTATTGCATTTCATTAAATGGTAGATTTTACATAGTTTTATTTTACCAAATGAGAATTGGAGCAAAGTAGAAATTTAAGCTTAAAAACCATTCTTGTTGTTTAGGTGTATAATTCCTTCTCCTGCTTTGCATGCCTGGAACTAATGTGGCATTAAGTATATTCTAATTTTAAAGAATTTAATACATGCATAATCTGCTTTACAAGCAGAGATTAGATTTTTTTCATATTAAAATAAATTGGGACAACTGAGAAGCATAACTTAGGGCATATTCATTTGAACAAAATAGGCAAAATCTTTCATTTTTTAAACTTTTTTTTAAACCATTGATATACTATACTTTAAAGAGTATTGTGTGAAGCTTTCTTTGAAAAGGACTCAATATATTCTGTCATTTGAAAAGAAAAATTAAGACAATACAATTGAACCTATGGGTAAGCTTGTATTTATTGTATGCATTAGTGGTTTCAATATTTTAAAACACAGAAACAGGTGCTTGTATACAGTTCAGAACACCTGACTTATTGCAGAATTATTTGCTAAAAACAAGAACAAACTCTCAGCTTTGGGAGATTTTCAGAAATATTCAGCAATTTACGATGCCTTCATTTTGGGTTTGGGGTTGCAGCTGAATCTGACTCCCAGCAAGGAGTAGAGCACTTACCTCTGAAAATACATTCCCTTAGAAAATTGTACCAAGTTCAGCATCCGAAAAAAGGGGGGTGGAGTGGGGGGTGGTGCATCACAAGGCATTTTTAAAAATGCTCCACAGCCTCCACTGTCCCCAACACATCATTTTGTTCTCTCTCTTAGTAACAGAAGTCAGTATTAAAGCTTATGGGCAGAAAATTATTTTTCAGACATCAGAATTGACCTGTTCTTTTGTTGCAGAATGTGGGTAAATCCTACCAGACTCCGGAGAGGTATGGCATTTCAAGCTTTAAGTAGGAGAGTAGCGTCAGGGAGCTGGGATACACTGGGACTTCTTACTAAACCTCACAAAATTCTTGTCAAAATAAAAAACATGCTCCTTTCTATAAGTAATTTTAAACTATTTGGTCTTCAGTGTTTGAGAGAGTCTCAGGTTACTACTAAAAGGACTTTCAATCAGCGTGTGAGCCTTTTACAGTGTGTACCATTTTATTTGTGCCATATCTCTTTTATCAAATTAACACATAAAAAGCTGTCATAACAATTTCACATACTTTTCACCTAAGTGACCTTCTGTAGAGTAGATCTCAGCCAAGGAATAATATTACAGGCCTAATCCTGTTTCCACTGATGTCCTTTACAGACTTGCAAGTAAATACACTTGTTTCTGTCTCTCACAAGTCATAAACAAGAACCTGACCCTACTCTCCCTCACACACATGCACGCACACACATGCACCTAAAGACACCTCTGCATAAAGGTTGCAAGTGTTTATGCCTCAGCAAAGTCATAAACAGGACACTACCTGTCCTCCTAATTTTCTTCCCTATGAAAAGACTATAAAGTTCATACAAGGTTTGTTATGGAGACAGCCTCGACAGCATTTCCCTCCCTGCTGTTTGATTGCTTTAGTGGCATACCCTTGTAACACCACCCTTTTTGGGTCTAATAAGGGAGAATTTTGGATGCAAAGCAGGTTTCATACCATATCTTCTTCTTATGAATCCTGATCCCTACCGTTTCACAAAGAAAAGGCTTTTCCTTTTTGTCGCTCTATTAAGAAACTCACAGTCAGGCAGACGGTGCCCTAGATCTGGCTCTCTCCAGTTTGGCCACAACAGGATCTGTGGTGTGATGGCAAGATGTGGCAGCAGGCTGAAAGGGATGGAGGCAGATCCTGAGCCATGCGCTCAGTTCTGCGGGGTGCCTGGCAGCCCTCCTCCTGCCTGGGGGAGCCCCAGCCTGACCCCCACAAGGCAACAGAGAGCACCCACCAGACGTTCCTGCTGAACTCAAAAGGCAGCATGGGAGTCATTGCCAAGCAACGTCTCTAATAGGGCTCCGCAAGACATCTTCAGGTAGTTTTCTGTCCTACGTGCTGCAGTGTGGTGTACAATGCCAGATCATCACAGGCCAATAAGATATAAAATATTTTCAAAATGACATGGCAGTGCTTCTGTGATAATGACAAATGGGGGAAGTTAGCAGTGTTGAGCAGTCTCCAGGCCATTACCCGCAGGAATTTACTTTTGCCGCACTCCAAGAGGCAATAGAAGCGAAGCAAGAGCCAGAAGTAGGCAGAGATGCTTCTTTAGTACTGCAGTCAGGCTAAATACTTGCTACACAACTCTTTTATCCTCGAGGGGTACTTCAAATCCTATTTATTTTGCCAAATATTCAAGGAATCACAATTATTTCCTCCTCCAAACCGGACCAGTATTTCAGTGGGAAAGTACCAATTTCCAAATATGAGTAGCTCTTCTGTGCAGCAACTGGCATCAAAACTTCTGGGTTTCTGTATGCTTTTCATGTAAAAAGAGCCACATATCATGCATCAAAAATCATAATTTGAATGCATTCAAAAACATTATCACAGATGAAGTAGGGACATGCTTTTATTTTTGGTCTTTCACGTATGGAACATACAAAAGAGTGTATGTTGCCCTCCAGATCTCATCTGCCAATGCATACAGTAGGTGCTTGTCTATACCACAGAAAAAGGGTGCCTGTATCGCCCATGAGTGTTTTGCTTTGGTCCGGAGAGCATCGATAATGGTCCACACCCCTGGCAGTGTGTTTTTTTGGGAATGGGGTAACCTCCTGGCTACATCCGCCAGGCTCTGGGGTTGATATGTTTATAAATATGTTTATGAAGAGACGTTTTTCTGAACAGAGGTGGGCATAAACCATGCATAAAGGAAAATGGGTGATTAAATAAGTTTTGCTGATCATAACCTTTCTGAAATAAGCATTTCTTCCTAATTACACTTTTAATTATACTTAAGCAGAGAAGCACTTTCTCTCTCTTAAATAAAAAAGGGCAATTTGACACAGAAGTCCAGAGGTGGTATATCCTTTTGATAAAGACTGCTCTGTGTAAATCAGGTGAGAAATTTAGGAGACCTGTTATTGGATTAGCTGCCTTAAGGAAAGCTAACCCTGCTGGTATCTCAGACGCATTCTTCATTCCTCCATGAAGCAGTTATCTTTAAAACAAGTTAGTGAAAGTTTATACATAAGTATAGTATCCATATTCCAATGCAATTATACGAGTCATTTCCACAGGTTAAACAGAAGATGCGGGTATTCCAGTCTGTTTTGTAATTCAGATCATTTGTATGCATTGGATAATGTGATTTATAACCATATTTGCACTTTGAAATAAAAAAGGGACTCAGAAAGGAGATACTAACACCTCTTTAAATATATTGCTTTATTTTTTGTGCTGGAACCACTTGACCTGTGCAATACCAGCTTCTTTACCTATACAGATAAATTTAAGGCTTAATCCTTAATAACACATACTACAAACATTCAAGAGCTGCTAAAGATATCAAATTAGTATTAGGGGAGGAAAAAAGAATAACTTACTTCAGCAACAACAACAATAAACCACCTGCTTTAATTTAAAGTATTCTTAGGAGAGGAGGCATTTTTATTAAGTGAAAAAATTTAGGAAAAAAACTTTTCAAAATAGACCACTACGTTACTTTGAACGATATTTATAAAATATTTAGCTGTCTGCTAGAATGGAAAAAATATAATATTTTTATTAAACATACTTATAAATCATTGTCAAAACATTTACTGAAGCTTGTGGTAAACATTATTTATAGCAACATTGAGCAAACAACTGTTGCTATATTCATTTTTTCCATTAATAATAAAATGGTTGTTTCCTCAAAAATCTTATTTAAATCAGAAATGTATATACTTCCTAGACATATGTACGTAAATATTGCTCCAAATCCAGACAGCGCTCCTGTATTTGTATTTGGAGTTTTTAAAATGGATTTTCTTCTGTCTAGAGTTTACTTATTTTGGGATGCAGCTTTGACAAAACAGCAACATGTTAAGGCTCCTAGATGTTTGTATGTTGGCAGTGTGGCATTACATTCTGTATTCTTTTAATTAGATTAGCAAATTATTATTGTAGCTGATTAAAGTTTAAAATAACTTTATAAAGTAAAATTTAGCCATCACATGATTTAAGGTGCTCTACAAGAAGTAAAATTACTGAGTTCGAATCCATATAGTTACTTTTGAAAAAAGCTTTAAAACACTGCAGCCGTTCTCATGCATCCATGCATGTGTGCTTTCTGAACATACATAGATTTTTTCATAATGTAACATGGTCATTTCCTTTCAAATACTAAATTGTTATTCCATCACTGGAACTACTTCTTTGAAACTTAAATTTTAAATTAAATAAGAAATGTTCATAAAAGAAAGCATCATGTCCACCCCTAGTAAAGATAATGGATTTTTCCAAAATGAGTCCCTTAAATAATATATTTCTATAATGTTGATACAGCAGTGTGCTATGCAAATATATATAATAAAAATTATACACATAATGAATACTAGATGCAAAATATGGTTTTGATATGCTTTGTGCATACGAGGTACTCGAATATAGGACATTACAAAGGGTGAGGAGTTTATGAAAGTTTTTCGTATTACTACCATGGTTTGATTGCAAATCTGAGAGATGCTTAACCTCTGCAGTGAATTGTGCTGAAAATAAATAAAACACAAACCACATAAAAGCTGTTTACCAACAAAAGTACTTTCATTGGCAAAAATCCCCCAAATCTTTTCATTCAGTAATCTTTGTTTTACATCCCTCTTAGTGAAATATTCTATATAACAAAAATTACTGTGAGCAACAGAAATCCCGTTCTGTAATTAAAAATTGAACAATTTTATACATATTTTAGCTTCCAAAAAATATTTATGAAATATCACAGAGATCAAGTTTTTGAATAACTATGACCTGTTTTGAATACCTATGACCTGTTTATTTTTAAACTAACTATACCATGTCTGTTTTATATTAACAACCTAATCATTACTAACCTACATATTTGCTGCACACTCTTAACACTTGCTTTCCGAAATAGTTCAAGATCTAACTCTGTAATGAGAAAACAGTATTTTGCATATTAGGGAACACTTAGGGGAAAAAATCCTGACTTTAGCAGGATTTATAAAGCTATGGATAATTATTTTCAAAACAGTGATTAATAAGTGTCCATTTTCATGTCATCATTGGTAATAGATGCAATCTCACTCAGGCACCCCGCCATTCTGTTTAATACAAGTGTATCCTAGTGTAAAAAGGAGCTTGTCATACTTATCTCTAATGGTGAATGATTTCTTTCCCTCTTCCTGAAGACACTTTGCACCCAATATTCTCAAATCCTATCATGCTACAGGCTGACAAATAAGCTAACAACAATGTCGGGAGCAGGCTACATTTATGTGTTGGTGTATGTTCTCTGGAAGATATACAGAAGATAACTAGATCTTTTTTTGCTTGTAAATCAGAAAACAATACACATATGAAGAGATCTGCTTATAGGAACAGACACAAAATTTTTACATTTCGGTAAAATATCATAATCTGAGAGAGCAACATACTTCAAAAAATCATTGCATTTTCAGAAAGTGGGAGGAAAATTAAGCATTGTTTTCTTGTCATTGCTGCTGGAATTCTTCAAAGTGCAAAAGCAGAAAGGATCTGTCACTATACCAGTGTTGCAATTAATACTTGTAACTTCCACTGGTTTTCACATATTTCTGTACTTTCTATGTTTAATTCTACTGTTCAAGCAATTGTAGTGTATGAAACAGACAACAATTTGTCCTGATTCATGGCTTAGGAGGAGCAGCTGATTAATCCCATGTCAACAGTCTTGACCCTATGCAGAAAATAGAATCATAGAAGGCCTGTTTAACAACATATCAAGGGTACAGTTGCTTATTTTCTCTGGTTTGTAAAATCTATAAATCAAGTGTAAATGCAGAGTAGGTTAGGACAGTGTAGTTCATTCATTATCACTTTTATCCCTTTTTCCTTCTTATACAGTAAATGTGCTTTTTTCTTTAGAATATTTTGGTTTAAAATGACCAGCACGATACCATCATGTTTTTCTGTATGCTATCAGCATATAGAAAGAACCATATATATTTATTTGTTGGTTTAGGTTCATCTTTTCATGAACAGCGAGATCTGTACAACATAGCAGTCCCATAAAGCAAAGGCACCTCAATTCCTTCCATAAAATGCTTAAATGTCACGGCTCAGTGTTGTAAGTGCTGACTCAAGTGAGTAGGCTTTACTCTTCCAAGAAGACCATTAGCTTTAGTCGGGCCATTTATCCTAACGAGAGCTTGCAGAATTGGGTCCTTCCAAAGATTATTTTTGTTTTTTTCAGCCTGTAGGGTTTTCAGGATATCCTTTTAATTGTTTAACATTCAAAAGGATTCCCATTCTGCCACAAACGTGTATAAAAAATTGTTGTTCCACTAATGCTTTTGCTTAACATACAGTATCTGGTTTATATTAGTCTTTCTGAAATTGCTGGGTAAACTGGGTGAAATAAAACATACATAACAGCCATTTAAAACATGGTCATGGGCAAGAGAGAACAGAATGTACGCATTTTCTTTTTTAGTAGTGAAGCACAGTGACTTGCCAAAGCCAATCTGGAAATATACTAATGACATTTTAACTTTTAAGGTGTGCAATTCTATATGGCAGCTCCAGAAAAGAATGTGCCCTTTATTATTGTAAGGTATACACTGCTAGGTAAAAAAAAAAAACCAACAACAAAAAATGTACATAACTAAATAAAGCCAAAATCTGTGGAAACCTTCTCATGTAAACTGCATAATAGCACTTCAAATGGCCCCTTTCTGTCATCCACTGTAACCATCACATTCCCATTTCTGCTGCAGTCAGGTGAACTGTCAAAGAGCTATTATGGTTGGCTGCATAGAATTCCGAAGAAAGACAAATCTGTGCAATTTTCTCCTTGGACAATAAATGGTTCTTTTGGTGCCTTTAGGTTTTCCTAAACAATTTTGGTAAAGAAAAAATGAGTTTTTAATTTTTTTCCTTATTTTTTACATGTATGCAATAATGCAAGGGGCTTTATTTGGGCTGAAACCTTTACTATGAATGTGTAGCTCTTTGATGGATGCACATTAGCATTCCAGTATGTGGGTAAGATTTATATACTTTTTCCTTTTCTGATACATAATGTAGCTTCAAGTAGATGCTTAAGATGGTATGATGGCATGTTATATTTTAGTGTGGGTTTTTGCACTATTATAAGAATGGGTACACACCGAGTGGAACAACGAAATGTATATACAAATGCAAAAATCATCCAATCTCTTATTAAAAACTAATAACAACCCTACAATATTAAATGCATTTAGTATTTCATGCCTGTTTAAAATACTGCATGCTCAGAAGTGAATACATTATTGTGATGTGTAATACCGAGTCTTCTGATAAGCCTTATCTCATAAATAAAAAAGATGTATAAATAACGTGCTTCTGAAAGGTTTTTCTTCGGAGACAAGTATTTTGTCCATTCTGGTGAGGTACGTCATATAAGCAAAATGAGAGTTTGATTATGTCTTTCATATAGTTAATAAACACGTGGTTGTCAGAAACCACAACGAGGTTTCTTGCTGGTTGTTTTCATCGTCTATAAAAAATTAAGGTGTTTCAGAACTGACCTTTGCTCTGTTGAGTCATCTCCCTTTTTTCAGTTCAATTTGCCTTACTGATCAGTAGCATAAGCCGGAATTTTTATGTCCTTAGGAGAAAAGGCAAAAGACAACTTGTTCCTTTAATTTTTGGAGTTGGATTTTTTTGTTTCTTATGTACATGATTTTCCTAAAATTTGAGACTTTTCAAATTAAAAAAGCAGTCCTGAATTTTAATTATAACTCTGTCGCTTCACCACTGAATTTCCTCATAGCAATTGCCTGTTTTGCAGCTCTTCTAAGTAGTAATTGTTAAATAAGACATTCTTTATATTTAATTCAGAGCTATATTAGAGTAGAAATTGAGCTGCATTCGCTGTTTTTACTTTTTTAGAAAATAAGATTTGAATTTGGTACCTCTTTCTGGAAATAACTGCACCTCCCTATACAGTCTTAAGGATGTAGCCCCACAAGCAAGTTTAACTCACACAGGGAATGGTCCCTGCCCCAAAGTGTTTACATTTATGATAGAAACTTCCATTTTGAAGCACTGTCATAACATTCCTGAAAAATAAACCAACATGATGCAGATTAGTCAGAGAGAACCCAGCTCTTAGTCACAGAGCTTGCTTCTGCTGTTTTCAATAGACGGTGTCACAGGAGAAGAGTCTTTCTATGCATTTGCTAATCTGATGATTCTTCCTGCTTTTATTTCCCCTGTGGAGGATGTAGCATCTAGAAAGATGCTTGATTTTTTTTTTACAGATAGTACAGTTTGGAAAATGCTGTTTGCAAGCTTATTTGCTTCTGTGTTTCTGTTCATAAGCAGAATATCATTCATTTCTGCATATCTGCTAGACTGGACAAATCAAGGTGACAATCCATGGTTAACTCTGTCAGGCCCTTTGTTCTGCTGCTTCTGTGGATTGAAATACAATGGAAACAAAGTGGAGTATATAACCGTCCAGCTGCCTTGTTGTGACAGCGCGGTCCCGTATTACAGTGCCTCAGCCCCTGTTTGCCTACCGATAGCCAGTCTATGAGATGACAATGCAAATCGTGTGAAAGCTGTCCTGCAAAATAAAAAAATCATGTCAAGGGGGAGGGGGGGAAATAATCAGACTTGCCTTGAAAAACAGAAACTCATAAAAGGCTCTGGTTTTGGTACAGTTGCTACCTTCAGATGTAGGGCCTGTTTTTTTAACCATGGCGTGCTTCTAAGGGATGCAGGTAGGCTCGTGCGTTTAAATCTATCATATGGTGTCTGCTTACAGGGCTCTGCATTGATGTTACTTTTAAGGCAGTTTATATTTCATTTAAGCATGTAATTAATCATCTTTACAGTGTTGATGTGACTGGCATCAGCAGCGTTATTTAATTAAATTTGAAATTATTGTACAGTAAATACAGGCTTCCAACTAGCCGGTCCAAATTAAATGCTGAGGTCTATTTCTTACCCATGGTGTTTCCAATTTAAATGTTCATCCAAAAGGTTACACTTCACGGGTTGAAATCATTTTTATGTTCTAACTGTTGCTAAACCCAAAGATCAACTGTACGTGAGTCCTGTGCATCTATTAGCTGTAGGAATGTGTACACATTATCTATATTTCTCATATTCCATTTCATATTAGTGATTTTATGACTGATGCTCCTTAAGCACCATTTTTCTCCAGATACTTTGTCTCTTCTGTCACGTCAGCCCTGAGCTGCTTTTGCAAAAAAAAAAAGTCTTTCCTCCATTTTGTTTCAGCCTGGTAATCAAGCAATTAGCCCACAAAATGGAGGTACTCCGCTCCGCTTCTCATCCTGCATCTTACTTCGGGTGGGCTTTACCTGCGTGCAAGCAGCAGGCAGAGCACTTTGCTGCCAAGCCTGTGAAATCGGCCCCTGAAGAGCATTCCCACGATGGCCCGTAAGTGGCCACCGCTTAGGGGGACTCTAGGAGGAGGGAGAGCTTCCCGGTGGGATCACCGGAGAATTACGTATGGCACGTGCGCTACCTGCAAATTCTACACTGGCTACGTGAGAGAGTGTGTGGCTGTGCTCCTTCTCCGGCTGTACTCACTCCCTAATTTTATAATGACCTGAAAACGTGTGATGAGCCAAACTTTAAACAGTGGGAACATCGTTGCTTTTCACCTCATCTTTTCTTTCAAAAAGAAAAGAAAAGAAAAAGAAGAAACCAAACCAAACCAAACCAAACCAACAACACCATTTGTTTTATGTTACAGCTTTCCACAGACAATTCACAACATGTCTAGCAAGGAATCAGACCAGAAATACCGTCTCACTCCTATCATATATATAATACAGCTTTTGAATACTGGAAAATCTGTCATCCGTTAAGTGCAGCTCAGGTCTTCTGTGTGAAAAGCACAAGCCTTTTTTTTTTTTTAATGCAGTGCTGCCATGTCTGCACTTTTTTGAAATTGCATATTTATCAGGTTATGAATTATTTATGAGTGGGGAAGGGAGGGGGAGGGTTGGAAGGGGAAGGAAGAGTGAGAAAACATATGCTTGGGCAGAGGAATACCTTAAATGAATCCACTACCAAGTCTTTGAAGGATTACTTGTAATTACTTTTTTTTTTTGTTTTGTTTTGTTTCTCTTGTGCTTCTGTTGGTCATCTGCTATTCCTATTGTGTTGTCAGTTGGGTTTATTTGTCTTTTAGGGAGCACGAAGGGATTGGGGGTAGTGCTTGCTACGAGTTGGAAGATTTTGCCGCAGAAATGAATGGAGCATTTCTTAGACTTCTAAAGTACAGGGTGTTTAATAAATATTAATCCTTCAACTGTCAGACTGAATTATTGTCAAAAAGAGGCTGACAGATTGAGGATTAATGACATGTTTCATAAATTAGAAATGAACTATCAGCAGAATGTCCAAAGTAGGGATCAAGAATGGACCTGATTTGTACCTTAGACCAGTTGAACATCCCGTCTATGTCAGACCTGAGCTCAGACTTATGCAGACAACAAAAACAATCCTCCCTCCCTCCCACAAACACACCTTCTGCTCTTCATGCACCAGGATCTGACATCTAGATCCTTTCTTCTTTAGGATCTGCGTGTACCGAAATAGCAAGGTTGTCTCAGACACCAGATAATTTGGTTAGACAGAGTCAGATCCTTATTCTTTTTTTACAGTTTTGTTAGAGGAAAATTGGGGGAGGTGGAGTAATTTCTCTTCAAACATCTCGATGTTGTATTTTCCCACTGTGAAAAATACGACATCACAGAAAGCTGAAGACATGGAATTATAATGGTAAATTGTAAAAATGGTAGCTGCCTCTTCAAAAATACACAGAATTTCCAGTATAAATTATGTATTAAAGGAAATATGTTTGCATAAAACAAGTAGCAGTAATTTAATGTAAGGTGACAGGATTTTTAGGAGAGGCTAATGTGTGTCAAAAAATGTCGTGTATAGTCTTTAATCAAACTCATGATCCTCAGCTGAATGATTGCTTGTAAAGCTGATTTTACTGTATTTTCTAATTCATTAAAAGCAAATTTCTCTACTCCCCTCCCCCCTTTTTTCCTTTTCTGATTATTAGGGGAAAATTAAGTTTAATTTGTGTAAGACCAGATCTTTTTGGGGTGGCTAAATCAAACAAGCAGTCATTTGGGGTGCCATTCTTTCTCTCGGCATAGAGGTATACAATATGAAACTGGGCTACCAGAGTGTATAAAAATGTTTAGCTTAATCACTCCCTAATGACAGCGACTTATGTCCTTAGTGCAGTCGATTTGTTTCCTGGGTTTTAAAAGTAGATTATTTCCATGGTGCAGGCTTAGTGTAAGCTGTTGAGAAACCACAAGCACTGCACTTCAGCCTGAGTTTGGGACGTTCGCCAAGGGTAATCTGATTAAAAGGGCATTTTTTACAACATTGTGGTGCTTTGAAAATTCTGTGCAGCCAGATAGAGTAGGGCCAAAAAAAAATTGCTTTTTCAAAGCTAACAGTTTTGCCTGAGCAGAATTAAAAGCGTGATAAGCAGCATCACTGGAATGATTCTCTTCGACAGTCTTGCAACTGGATAAACAAAGCATCCTTAGTAACACATCTGTTACAGACCCACAAGCAAATTCATGATCTATTTAATGCAAGGTTTTTGCTTGTTTGTTCTGCCTTTAATCACATTTGCTTGCTGCATAGGTGTGAGGTTCTGAGGCCTTGCTTTATCTATAAGAACAAAAATGTTTCCCTTTTTCTACAGTAGCTTTTCTCTTCCATGATGTGACATTTATAAATGTTCTGCTATGAAAGTGGTTATTTGTGATGTGCTCTAAGAACCAATGTTGGGTACCATATTCCTGAGAAGTTTAGCAGCTGTATGTTGTTAAAAGATAATTATCCTATCTCAAATCTTGGATTTCTTATACGAGATAGAATGTAATACTAATTAAATATGTCATGTTTGCACACATCAGAACATACTCAAAAGAACTGTTCCTGGATCATTTGCCTTATTGAACTACTTTCATATTCTCCTGCAGTACTTAAATAAGGAAGAAAAGATAACAGATTTCTCTCCCCTTCTTCACAGCCCTGTATTTCTCTGAATGGCAAGTTCATGCTGGTCTCCACGCATGCTGGTAGTACAGGACTGCTTACAGCAAGACATTTGTATACACAATATACTTCAAAGTCCCTGGGTTCAGTGAGACTATACAGCAGATCAGACTGGCACCAGGTTCTAGTATGACAGACAAAATGAAATTTGTTTTCTACAAAACAAGCTGTTTTAGTTTGCTTAATAAATATTGAATGACAAGACATGGTTTCTTATCTTCTACTACGTCACATGGCTCTCTGGAAGGGGAAAAATATATAATGAATTAAACTGAATTAAATTTTCCAACTCTCTTGTCTTAATTGTAGCTGCTGACTTGTAAGCAAAGCAAGAGTGTAATGCATCATAAACTACATTTTTTCCCAAAGAGGCCTCAGTGATAGAATTACAATTATATTTCCTTCAAAATGGAGATTTATATTTTGTTTATCTTTTCCCACACAGGTCAGAACATCTGTATCTTCCTCTGTGCATGTGGCAAAGCATGTTTTCCCTGTCTCCAGGAGTACCTTGTCATTCTTCTACCTATCAGCATTTTAAAACTGACAACCTTACGACTACACCTTTTAGATATATCACTCATGGTATTAGTTGTAATGTGAGGTATAGCCAACATTGCATTTACTCTAACTCTGTTTTTCCTGTCGATATATACATCCCACATTCACTCATCCGCACATTCATACCTACATGTATGAACACATGTAATTATACAAAAGCCATTGCTTTCAGCGACCATTTTCATGATATACAGCGTTTCTTGCTGCGCCCCTCTCAAACGTATGTGCGTGTATGTTTGTGAGACAAAACCGCACATAAACTGATTTTAAATCTGGTGGATGCAGAGCCACAGAGCAATTCGGCAGCAGCGTTTCCAGCGTGAGGCTGCGTGTCCCAGAGCCCTGGTGGGCTGAGAATAGCTTTGTCAGGGCAGCTCGGCTGCAGAGCCTTTGATGCAGTGCTAAGTTCAGTTTAGAGTATTTACTGATACGTGTCTTCAGCAACTGTCAAAACTGCTTGGAGCTATGAGATTCAGGTTTTTCCAATCCCAATGACCAGCCAGCCTCCCGAGGCACGAAAAACTGCTTCAGGGTAGCTATAGCCCACAAATTCACTTTGTGTGACCATAAAAAAAGGCGGGGGGGGGGAGCAATTTTACTGGGAGAAAGACTGAATGAAGGTGTCTTTGTGTCACACTTTATTTTCTGTGTTGTTACCACCATTCCTCAGATATGGAAACAAAGCACAGGCAGAATTAATTGAGAAACATCTGTTTACTATCACTGTTTACCCTGGATAGGTCAGCACAGCCCTGCTTTCTGGCATACTGAATGTTGCCAAGCTTTATTTTTTAATCTTCAAATTCAACGTATACCTTTATTTAAAATTTTCCTTTTAAGATTGAATTTTGTGCCTCTTAAAATGAGATATCCATGCCAGAAAGATGACCCGCTGTTCTCAGGGAGAGAAGGGGAAACCATTAGAAAAGAAGAAGATTTCTTGATAATCAAGAACACCTGTGATTCTGTGTTGCTTTCGAGAGCACAAAGACCTATAGATCTGCTCTTTCTTCCAGGGTAAAATGTCTGTGATCCATAAGGAGCTCCAATCCTTCCTTTTTCTCACCCCAAAGAGAAAAAGGGAAAGAAAGAAAATTATGCGCCATCAGATCAGCTGCTCTGTTTCTTCTTTAAAAAGCTGAGGATGTTGCTATTTAACATAAAACCTTGTGACCTTACTACCACGGCTGCTTTGAAACACCAAGCTATTTAATGATGCAAATTGCAAACAGAGGGAAAACATCAGAAGAACCTGTCTGGAAATTAGTGTGTTTGACTGAAAATTAGCTAGCTTAATCGAACTTGCAGGAAGTGGATTTTCTGTTCACAAACGTGGCTTAGAGCCTTTGTCCGTCAGGGCTATTCTCAAAGTGTACAGGACCTTTGGGAGTGCAAGAATTAAGGCTCTGTGTAACACCCACAGTATCGTGCTTGTGTCTGATTTGCTTATATTTTAGACTAAAATCCTTCAACACGAGAGTCATATGTTATGCAATAACAAAGCCTTAGTTCAGATAGACCAAGCGACTGCTGTGGGTTCAGGTCCCTACTTTCTTAGACCAGCAAAATGATGATGTTCTGTCAGTGTAAGTAAGGGCAGTATGTGTGCAGGGATGATGCTTATCCATTCATCCAAGCATGGAGGGGACCCTCCACAAGCAGACTTCCTTCTTTTTGCGAGGAAGAAAGACCTCAGCTGCCTATGTCAGACTCCTCTATAGCACCAGGATTTGCATTGAGAGGAGCTCTATGGGCAGGGTGATTAAGATGAAGGAGTGGGAAGGCCAAGCAGCTGCTGGTGGAAGTAAAGTGCTTCTGTCAGCCTGTGCCCATCCTTGAAACTCTGAGAAAGCATCTTGGCCAGAGGATTCTCACTCTGTTTACTATTTCTGAGACCTCATTGCCAGGTCTTTTCAGGGACAGAGTGGATATAGTCCATTACCTTTTGCAAGAAAGAGGAAACTGAAGCCATTGCTCCAGGTCTTCCTGGCAAATGCCTGTTTTTCTGAATGCATGCATACCTCTCGTTTACCACCAGCACATATTCTGTTAGGAAATTAAAGGCAGAACAAAGTAGATAAACCATGTCCTGAGTTTGGTTCAATTTAAAAGCTCTGAGTGTGACATGTGGGCAAAAAAGACTGTTTTAAATATGTACTTCAGTAAGTCTGTCTCCCATGTCTACACCAGATGTGAATGGTTAACTGTAATTTATTTGGATGAATTTGCGTTACTGCTGTGGCATCAAGAATGGGACACTTCAGTATGCTGCCACTGGAAAAATAATTTGCCTAAGTAAAGGGTATGTTTTGAGCTTCCAAAACTCAAAGCTAAGGACCAAAGAAAAATGGTTAACAGATAAAAAGATGTAAGGAAAGGTTCATGCATAAATTGTTCAAAAACATTGAAATGGGAGTGCTTGAAATTAGGACCATAAATTATCTTAAAGCATATATGTCTGAAGATTCTGATTTCTGTTCTCCATTGTATCAGTAGGATTTCTGGGCAGTCACAGTCTGAAAATCAAGTTGGTTTTGTTAGGTGCCCATATTTGGATTTAGTAGCCCAGATTTCAGCACCTTGGTTTAGATGCTTAGTTTTATGGCAAGTTCTCAATGAAGATAACGAGAACTTTGTCTGGGTAAGATTAGATGAAAATCAGTGTTCTGGCATTTTGTCTTTTGAAAACTGGTAGTTTTAGAAGTGTAGAGAGATTTTCTAAGTCTTATAGGAAATTGCTGAAAAATAAAGGACTAAATAGTATGTTTGTAGAAGTTGATTAAATTGGATAATGTTGTATTTTCACGAACATCTCCATTTTGCTAGGTGATATGTTGTATCACATAAGTGCTGTTGATTTTCAGATGATATAGAAATATTTTATTCGTATTTTCATTTGATTCAGGCATTACATTACCAACTGTGTCCAAGAACAAATATATCCATAGAGGCATTCATATTTATAATAATGGCTAGAGCCCTGTTGCAGAAGATTCACTATTAGGAAACATACCTGAGCTAACTTTATCTACTCTGCACAGAGATATTTCTAACAAAGAATGTCTAAGGAAAGAGTTGTATTGTTACAATTCTACCATCATGGTGAACCTATCTTTCCATTGGTGTAAACAGCACAGATAAAATAGATATTTTTAACATTTACTTTTTTAGCACTGAAATTCCTGTGTCTCTAAACTCCATGAAGGCTTAGGGTAAAAATGGCCATTCCTGAAAACATTTCTTATTTTTCATAATTCTGCTGGCAGTGCTGCAGAATCACATCCTTTATAGGTATCTGTCACAGCGTGATAGTGTGATACCGCTTCTTCGCTCACTTTAGTCCAGCATGTCATAAATTTTACTTCCAGGAAATAACTCATATTGCAAAGTGCTACACTCAGTTACAAGCTTCATGTTGAAAGTGGGTGATTCTGTTTTCCTTCTTTTATAGGTAAAAAACTCGGGTTTTGTACTAGCAAGGAATGTTTATAGGTGTAGGTGCTGAGGACATTGCCTTTACTGGATTCTCCTTATATTAATCCTACACAAGTACCACAAAAACTAGCTCTCAACAATATGTATTTTTTTTAAATTTGAATTTACAAAGCAAATAATTTCCACTTGTGTGTGCTCATACCAGATTAGCAGGTTATAAACACATCAGTTGAACATAGGAGATTCGATTTTCCCTGGAAATGTTTGGAAAAAATTAAACAGTAGGGAAATAAGAAATAAGTATATTTTATAGAGGATAGTTAAAGCTGGAGTTAAAGTATTTAATTTCTCTTATCTTTTGTGATTGCCCTAGTCTGCAGCTTTCTCAGTAGAGCCTCTACATGCATGTCTTAGTTCTGACTACTATTGTTAGAATGAAATAATAATCAATGTATAATTCCTGTTTATAAAAGAAATGCATCTAAGCTGTCCATATGAAGCACTATGCAATTAGTCATTTGTAAACCAACAAACAATATCTGTAATACAGAGTTATCAAAAATCACTGGAATAATTTTTAAAGCATCTAACACAGAGAAATAGTGGGGACAAAAAGTGCAGAAATTTAAGAAATTGATTATCAGTTGGATCTAAATTTGGAGGAAATAATGAAAATTTCTTTATGCCGTTTTATCTGCTACGTGCCTTATTTATGTTTTAAAGTGTAATTCACACCACTGCAATGCAGGGGTTAATAATAATCCCTAAGCCAATGGGGAGTACTATGCTGTTTCCCTTAAGACAAGGAAAGGCTTGTGAAATGTTTGAAAAAATGTGTTGTAATTGCTGAAATAAATGGCAAATTTTAGAGGAGAAAACAAAACCAGAATATAGAAACTGCTGGTCTCCTAGGTAAACTTAAGTATTGGCAGGTCTGAATTAATAGAGCCTGTTTTTCAAAAGGTTCAGTGTCAGCTATATATTGCATTTACTCATTCAGTTCCCACACTACTCTTAAGGGGATTGCTTGGTTCCTGACACTGTGTGACAGAATGAAACTTTGCCATCGAATAGAGAAATAATGTCTATTTTGTTCTCAAATACCCAAATTCTATCATTTTAACATTTTAAGGGGATGTACACACAGGGCTATATTGGCCTTAGCTCACAAAAATATTACAGAGTTCTTTATTTGAATCTTCATTGGGCAGTTACTAGTTCCTGCTAAAGCTGGATTTTAATCCTGAACCCCTAAGTATTCAACAGAGGACAGGTTAAAAAGTGCAAATGAGCATTCACTGTGAGTTGCCTCCCGAGGGAGTGCGTCGGAGGAGTGTGCCAAGGAGCCTGGAGACTACAGTAAGAATATATATTTTGTGTCAAAGTAGCACATCCTTTGCAGTGCCCTGAAATAATCCTACAAGGTATTCTCCTGAGGCAGAGTTTGGTCTCTGGACAGATAAGAGGCAGCTGCCAAGACCTAACTGAATGCAGAAATGCTTTACTATACCCACTCCACTGGAGTTTTGTCAGACAAGCAGTGCAGTATTATATGCCACACATAGCCTGCTGCAATTTGACAATCATCTTGAGCCGGAGACGACATTTATTAACTAAAGTGTCTTTGAAAGCCAAAAACTGTGAACCAGAATCTCATACAAAAATTAAGAAAAACTGACTCTTCAGGTGCATAGTTACTGCAAACACGATTTGTTGTCCTTCAGGTACGATTCCAGAATTGTTACAGGATTTCACAGATCGGTTAATGATTTTGATGGCAGGACAAGTTTAGAGACTGTTCATTTATAATGTGTATAATATTCAGCTTGTTTGAGATGTCACAAATTTTTCTGAAAGGGAGTAGTGAGCCATATTTTGATCTTATTGCCTACCTGGGGAGTTTTAACCCATCAGATGGTCGTTGCATCTTTATACCATTACGAAAACTCAGAGACCATATTCTTGCATTCTTGGTTTTGTGTTTTGTTTTTTTTTTTTTTTTACTGACACAACTTCTTTCACTATTGTATTTCCTTCTTTCCCATTTATATAATTTAAATTGTAATATGACTGTGAATAGTCATGGATTTAATATGGGAAAATTTTCAAAATTACATTCCATATACTGAAATGTGAAAACAAAAATAGTTCTTCGTATGTAAGGCTTTAATATTATACTTATTTCATTTCAGACTCAATTATCACTGAAACGACAATTAATAAGATTTTTTTCTTGCCCTTTAAAAATGTATTTTAAACAGAAGCCACCTGCTATTTGTCTCACCCCCTCACAACTTTAGAAAATGCCTGAGATTAGAGCTACAAAACTGGAGATTCTTCAGCATATATCTAACGTAGCTATAGGTAATTGCATTAAAAGTGGATGCTCTGGTCAAATTGGTGAAATTAAATGGAGGTGGCATGTGAAACTTTGTAGCAAAACTTGTATATATTCTATATAACCTACATAGGAGATTCTAAGTGACAGGAAAAGATGGTTTAAACAAAATAGCCCAAGATAGAGGATCTTCAATTTAGTCATTATTTTTCATTTTTGCATCCCTCTGGACATTTTTTCCCCACCTCCAGACTGGTGAAGGTTCCTACATACAGACATCGTAAGTGGAACAGTTAATTTGTCTCCATGCAATTATCTCTTACAGTCAGTGGGACTGTTGCTGTGAGTCAGAGTTTGCAAGTTTGTTCTCATCATCTTTCTGGCAAGGAGTACCAGTGGTTTCACAAGAAAGTCCAATTTCCCAAATCACGAATCTCAGCCCAATTTTGCTGACAAGTTTGTGCTTTTTAAAGTATTTGAAAGTTGGAGGTTTGAGTTTTATCAGAAAAAGAAACCAGATCCTCCAGGGTTTGCCTTTTACCTGTCTCAAGTAGACGAAACAGTGACTTTCAAATTCTTTAGATTATACTACTTCTTCATGGGCCTGTACCTTTGTCCCTGTGCCAGACTGACCCAACACATTAAAAATGTTATATCTGCTCTCCCATGTGTGAGCAACATGAATTTTAGCCTTGCCAATTTGCTGTTCTCAAGGATGGAGCGAATGCGGTTGGCTCTGAGCGTCTCATTGCGGGAACAAAGTTTTGCTGTTTTTGTCACTGGTGTTTCAGGACTTACATGCGCACATACACACACGCCAGTTGTTGTTTCCTCACTTTCTCTAACAAAAGGAGAGCTGTTGTCAACATTTTTTTCTGCTCTCTTGGTTGTATTTGTCGGGCAAAGATCATCATGCTCTGATTTAGTGTTTTCAAATAAGTGTGCCCTCTGGTGCAGCACTCTATTGAGAGACAACACAGCCCAGGCAGGAGAGTTCAGCATGGCCACTAATAAAACACAAGTGCTGCTTTGTCAGGCCACGAGTGATTACTTGAATAAGTGCCAACTAAGAAACCAAACATTAGAGCACAGCTCTTCAGACCCTCAAGACAAAGGGCCAATTGACTTTCCTCATTAGTTTTTGTGCCAAACATGTAAACACAGTTTCCTCTCTATCTTTGATGCTCAAAACATGCCAGCTTGTTAACATCTTGGGTGGTATGGTGGTTTATGAGCCTGTAAAGACTATTATGTAGTGGTGGGTTTTGTCCTAATTGAAAAGATTGGCTTATCCCAGGGACACCCAAAACTGGCATCTTTTTGACAATTTAGAAATTCTGTCTCTGCTCTAGTAGACTGGTGAAACTGCCTAAAAGAAATCTAACATGCACAGGACCTTCCTCTGTCACACATACACATTGAAGTTTTGTTAGAATTAGGATTGGTCTCCAGCTCACTGAAAAATAAAACCAAAAAAAACCCCAAGTGGTAAGAGCAGCTTTGGCTATGTAAACTGCCTGATGAAACCTCATTTGTAACTGCTGTGCAGAAAGCCTACTGAGACTTTTCGCTTGATATTCTTTGTTTTACACTGCTTTTATTTTGGCGACCTCTGACATTCTAACTTCCTTTGCATTTTACTCCAGTCTTTCTTGTTTCTAAATGCTGTGACTGTACAAGATAATGGAAGCTGGAACAATTTCAAACAATCTGAAATGTTTGTGAAAGGTGTTGAATTTTAGTGCGCAGGGAATGTTTTCTCTCCTGTAAATCCCCTTCACATATGGTGTGACTGCTGACATGAAATTTTACCAAAGTAAAACATTGAGGGTGTCTTAAAGTGGTCATGTTATGAATGACTGTGCAAGGTGGTGAGCTGTACGAACTGGCTTCTCTTTTCATTTTTGTAAATGATATCCATATCTTTTAGCTGAAAAGCTGAGTTTACTTTTTTCCCCTTGTACAAAAATATGATGAGGTTTTAAAAAATGAGGCTGATTATTAAGAAAAAAAAAAACCAACAAAGAAACCCTGTTTAGCTCGTATTTCCAACTAAAATTGAAAGAGGTTGATTTGCCAGCCTCTGGCAAAAACCATGTAACCTCCTATTCGTGGGTCTAACGAGAACTTCGTTATTGTTGATGAAGAAACAGTAAAAAATAAGCACGAGTAAATTACTTTGGATTTTCTTTCAAAGTACTATAAGACAAGAATGGAAAAGAAGAAGAAAAAAGGTGTTCTGGTATTTTCTTTCACTGTCTCACATACACAGAGACAGATAAATCCGTCTTTTAAAATAAAGTATCGAGCATGTGTGGAGTTATCTGCAGGCAGAGCAGTGAGCACACTGTGCTTAGTGGGAGCCCAGCTGCTGCTGGGCTTGATGACACTGAATGAAAGAAAGGGCTAGATTTTTGGTGGAGCATTAGCAGCCAGCATAGAGGCACGAACGTGTCTCTCCTAGTCCCTTACGCTGAGATTCTGGGTGACACTAAGATGAATGAATATTAGTTGAACAGTAAAACAAATGTATGGAATCTAATGGCATCTAACACGGTATCTAATAACAAAACTCCAAGGTTTTCCTCCTAGGCTGCCCCACAGCCAGGAGCCCCCGGTGCCCACGTCCCTGACTCTGCAACTTCTGGCTTGCATGGTCTTCAGTAGGTGGCTGAGCAGGCTCCCAGGCTCCTCACCCCTTCCCCATTCCCACTGCAGGGTTGGCTGCCGGAGATTTGGAGGTGCTGTCTGCAGCTTAAGATTTCTGCCTGGGCTCTGTGTGATTTAGGTCTCAGTCTGCAAGCTCTGTTTGTTCGAGGTTTCCCTGTATCATCTTGAATTATCCCTAGCGTAGGAGTAACAGCAGAGGGCTGTTAATCATCTCAAGTGGACTGTTTGTGGACAAACAAATGGTTTCCACCCAAAGCAAGCCGGTTTTCCAAGGCAGGGCTGTACGGGAACGATAAGCAAGCAAGCAATCTCTCAGCTACAGATACGAGCCACCCGAGGGGGCTGATTGTGGGAATCCTGCGACAGATTAAGTTTCAGATGTTTTCGAAGAGCGATACCTGTGCTGTTCACCTTGAGGGGAAATGAAGCAGAGAGCAACCTGCCTTCCTGAAAACAAAACCACCTTCAGTACGCCACCAGGGAAGGATGAGCAAAGCTGAGGGGACTTTGGTCTGGGGAAGGTATTAAAAACACTGTGCAAAATTGTGTTTTCATGCCCAGGTGCACTGTCAGGTGCCTGCACAGAGTCAGAATGGAGTCCCAGAAGGCCTTTCTGCCCCCGGCCTGGGGAAAAGGCAGGGTTAAGCCATAAGAAGGTCCATGGGGTCAGTACTCAATCCAGGAGAGATTGTGAAACAGGAATTTCATTTCCCAAGAAGGTTTTACTGAATTGCCTCCTCACACAAAATTGTACTGTGAGACTCCAAGCCAGGGCAGTGTCTGGACTCTTCTGAGGCTCTTAAGACTTAAATTGCTCTGGGAACAGCTGCAAGTGGGACCAAACACTGCAGCCTTGTGAGTGTCCAGAATGGAAGACCTTAGCCATTTCTATGAAAGCTGGCAGCCAATGCTCTGAAAAGCCCTCTGAAATTTCCTCAGTGTTTCAAAACTATAGGTGCCTTTAATATTTAAGGACTTTTCCCTACCGATGGAACTTCTCCTAGGCTTCTCGGTAGTATAGGCAAAGTTAACTTCCATGTGGTGCCAAAACAGATTCTCAGTGCAAGGGGCAATGACAGGTTTGGATGTCTGGAGTGAGGTAAAGAGCTGGGAAGGTCCATCTGAGTAGGGTGGGCAGGTACTGGTGAAACAAAAGGGTCAGTGAGATTAAAGATGCTTGTGGTGATGGTTCAGAGAAATATGGGTGGGGATCTCTCCTTTTCTCTCCTCTTTTCCTCAAACCCACACTCCATCACTCTTGCCCATTGCCTTGGGGTACAGGAGTCTCAGTTTCTCCCCATATTCCTCCCTCGCTTTCCTCTTCCTAGACCTCTACTTTCTCCTTCGAGCTGCTGACCTCCTTCATCTTGAACCTCCCCCAGGATGCAGTTCCTCTCCCATACCAATGTATATAGCATGCGCTGGGGAAGTTCAGTTATTCAAGTTCTGCCATGTTCTGGATGGTGCCTTCCCTGTGGGTGTGAGAATGCCATGGCTTACTCAGGAGGGGGTCTTCCAGATATTCCAGGTTTTTGAGATAATTTGGGTCTGCTCTCAGAATAAGTAAGGCCGAATACTGTCTGAGGCAGGTGATAACAGTTTTCGCTCAGGACTGAACTTGTATATGTGACAGTCTGGGACAGAGCTGCAGATATTGCAGGACTGTCTGTGTTATTTATGTTTTTTTTTTCCTTCTGAGTTTGATTGAAAATATCATGCAACAACTTTTTCTGTAATGTGGTGGATTTGAACCAGAGCTGAATTTAGCTCAATGCACTCTGTATCAAATGTTGCATTTGTAGTTTGCTTCAAAACTCTTCTTTGCCTTTTTATCAAGTTTCCCTTAAAGAAATAGTCATTTCAAAATGTGTTTCCAATAGCCATACATTTTTGACTGCCCGATGTTCAGGGTGAGTACATTAATAACGCTCAAAATGTGCTTTGCAGTTTTTCTGACATCTCAACACTCTGGAATTTCAGCAATCGAATTTGACCTACAGAACCCTGCACGCAAATCTTGAATTGATCGCACCGCACAAAGCAAAGCCTGCTGTGGTGTTGCTGCTAAAGGGAAAATTGAAGAGTATGGTATTGGTGCTCTTTTGCTACCAAGTTCATCATGGCAAAATCATGAGCTCATGATAGACCACATAAGTATAATGAAACTCTCAGCATTTTGATGTATAGGCCAAGACCAATGCCTCGACCTTTCAGGGCTAGTAAAATGGATACAGGAATTGGGGAAGAGATGTCTGTTCTTATCCTGAGTCAGGCAGTGTGTACAGAGAAAGGGTCATTGTGTGCAAGAAACACCATTCTAGACGTGTTAAGATGGTTTCCTACTGAAGTTCATCATTGTACTGAAATGGTAAGTTTCAGGCAAAGATGAATTTCAGACATCACTGTGACAGAATGAGCAGTGCATGGGTGACAGGGGAAAGAGTCCATGTGAGAAATCACTTTGTTAGTTTTGTCACCAGCTAACTCTGCAAAACAAAATGATCATCAGCAGATCAGGAAGATGAAGGTTAAAGTTAAAAAAAGGTATAAAACTGTATGTATCTACCTTGCTTCCAGATTTAGTCTCTATCTGAGTGTTACTCATCTGATCATCTGCAGCAGAGTTTGTTGTTAGAGATTTGTAGGTTCTCAGAGATAGGGACATTGCTCAAGCTTTAGGAGAAACAACTGGTCAAATTACACATTAAATCACATTGGAAACAGGTGCAAATTACTTCTTTGATTCTTCAAGTTTTTCTCCTTCTTTGTTTATACAGCAAAGTAGCATGAAAAGCCAGTTATGAGGTCTACTGGTGAGAAGAAAGTACATGACTGTAGGTGTCAGATTCTTTTCTTGGTAGGGTTCATCCTCTCTTCTTCAAATCCAGTGATTTTGTAGTGAATTATTAATGGCAAGGTAAACGCAGTTATTCTGGTGGAAAAGAAAAAGATGTGTACTGTTATTATGACTGAGAAATTGTTACATGGCACAAGGATAGGCTGTCATTTACAAACCATTTTTATATTTAGGGTTCTCTCATTCTCATGTTCCTCTCTAAATAGTACCAGACAAAAATGAGAAAGTGGGACAAAGATGAAATTCTTATCTAAACGTCAGTCAGCGCAGTGGGGAGACTCCCATTAGGCCCATCCTTGCAATGAGTTCTGCACAGGCAAAAGCCTGTGCTGGCTTAGAGCAGGATCATGGCCTATCCCCTTTGGGACAGGGCAATAGGACTAAGGAATATACAAAGACATTTGGCAAAGGGGAAACTTGCACTTTTTTTTGTGAAAGAAAAAGACGATGACTTTATAGAAGAAAACAGTTCCAGTAAGCCTAGCCAGAGAAGTGAAAGAGAGTCTAAAAATATGATCCTCCAAAAAACAGTGTATGACTACTGGTATTTAAATGATACAGGAAACGAAGAAATATAATTTCTTTCTTCAGTCACCTCCCTGAATTGAGGGGAAGTTACAGGCATTTCATGATGCTGACTGAACGATTTATCAATTTGAGAATATTTGCTCTCTGGTGTAAAGAAAACATTTAAAATTCTCCATTTTTCTTCATCATTTAAAAAAAATCTGCAGAAATGAATGTTTTCCTATTTCTGAATTCTTTATCACCTGCAGTTTATGTATGTCATAGGCTTTTATCCAGTCTCCCTCTTTAACAGCCTTTGTATGTCATCTGTACTCAATCCAGAACAAATAGAAATATAGTGTGATCTCTTTGTCCATATGATTACTATTTATACTGTATCACCATGCTTTCTTCTTGTACAGCACCTGGCAAAATGGGATCCCAATCTGCTTTCACGCTGTAAGACTACTTACAACAATGCAGTAGAGACACATTTAGTTTCTAGATGCCTGTGCACATACATAAAGAGGTTTTGTGGGATTCAGAGTAATATGTTGCTCTTGTAGAAAAATATTCTTTTTCTCTGAAGCCAATCCTTTTAAGGGGTTAAAAATGTTATCTTTGTTCTTTGTAATGCACAATTTTATTCTACTTACGGAAAGTGATCTTTCTGCTTTATTAAACCCATAAAAACTTGAAAGTTACAAAACCTACTGGAGAATGTTTACACTCAACAACGCCTTTTTCTAAGTAGCAGTGAGGGTGGCTTCATAGTTAGAGTTCTGATCTGATCATTTATTTAAACTATTACATGACTGAATTTTGTTCTGGTTTGTATTCAGGCAGCTTCTCCAAATATGTTCGAGATATCATACATTGAAATTCCAAAGTGGGTGCAGGGCTCCCTACTTTTGTTCTTCTGCACTGATAGTTTTTAAAATGAAAGCTTTAATCTGTATTATATAGGATCATTAATTTCTGCATTTTACACTTGAGCAACAGCATTCTGATTATCTGCTGCAATGAAAAATAAGCAGCCCTGCTCCTGCAGACTTAATTACTTACTGCAGGGCCCATCCCTTCCTAGTTATGGCACGCAATCTGCAAATGGGGTCAAAAACATTATTAAAAACCAAATTACCCACTGGATGGAGAAAACAAACATGCAACTGTGACCTAGAGGACCTCACCAACACAGGAGGCAAGCCTAGCTGCACACATTACAATCTCTTCAGAATTTGCTAAGGAGCTCTGTTCTCAGTTAGACAACAAAATAAGCGGCCAAATGAGCTCATTGCACAAGATAGCCATGCACGCTATCACGGTATAAAGTGTATTCTGGCTAAATATTTTATAAATGGGGGAGGTGACTGATGTTGAAGTACACCAATGTGCTTTGGAAAATGTGCCCACTGGTTAGGTGCCTAGATACAGTGCGAGGCTCCTAGAAAATTTGACTTTGGCAACAAGGACCAGGAATGTGTTCCTAAAATCTTGCTGTGTGGCCCTCTTGAAAATTTGACTTCCAAAAGTGTGATTCAGCCATGAAGAAAATTATAAATAGTCTTTCAATAAAGTAAATATATTGTATCTACCATTCTTTAAAAATAGTGCTGGTTGCATTTAAGAGCAAGCAGTAGGAGTTTTGAAGGATTTGAGAGATTTTAAAAGTTAATAAAATACATTAGTGCTTACAGAAACACATGAAAATGGAACAGCAAACACGACTGAGTCCTTTGAAAAAATAATAACCTATTTGTTTAAAAGTAGTGTAGAAGAACATGGCATAATATTTATGTGATTTCTTTAGTTGAATGGATGAAAAAACGGATCTGAGATAAAATTATCCATGTCTAAAAGTCTAATGGATGGTAATAGAATTGTAAACTATAAATGAAATGCTGATCTATTTATATGAACAGAGATACAGTATTTACTTGCAATATTTATAGCAATAGTATGCTGATCTAATTTGTAAGACAATGGGCCAAGGAATCTATTGTTTTGAAATCACATAAAAGCAATAATAAAAGAAAACAATAAAATATTTAAAGTGCATACAAGGGAAATAAGTCCATAAAACACACAGTTAACATTAAAAGATCATTCAGTACCATTTGGAATTTGTCTATTTGAATACATTGTATTTAATTAATTGTAAGCACTGAAAATTGCTGAAGCTTAAAAATATGATTTGGTCCAGCACATAATAGTATAATATTTTTTCTATGAAATAAAAACATTATAAATTATAAATAATAAAACTCCAGGAAAATGATCAGGTTACAACAAAACAGTAGTAAGTTATCAGCATGCAAAAATACGAGAGATGCAGACAGTATATAATTATCTGGATATCAAGAGCAATTCCACAGTAAAGTTTGTGCTGTAATTTAAACTTCAAGCAGTATTAAAATAATTTAAAAAATTTGCATTTGCTGAATTCCATCTGCAAGTCTAGTAGAATGAACCTTCATGGGAGAGGATTCTTTTTTTCTTTTAAACAGCTACTAATGTTTTTCTACGACTCTGCTCCGCTGAGTTGCTGCTCTGCTTTCCTGACAAGTCCATCTGGATAGATACCCATGATCCAGACTTCTTGCCCGCTGAATTGATATTTCAGCCAGAAGTCACACAGACATTTTCCTACTGCTCACAGAAGGGCTTGTCCTCTTTATGTGGGAAGCTTTAGAGCTGTGGGCCTCTTTTTTGCTTCCTGGATCTGCACGTCTGTTCCCAAGCTCAATGGCAGCATCAGAAGTGCCAGCGAGCCCCAGAGAGGATGGTGATGGTGAAGGGAAAGATGGGGGTGTGGATGAAGAGCTGGGGGAGAGCTGCAGTGCTCCAGCAATCCAAAGGGTGGCACAGGGAGGTTAGAGAAGGCAAGATGATCGTTAAGATGGATTTTGGAAAAAATGGGTATTTGTTCAAGGGTTGGGAGGACTGGAAGGACTAGCAGGACCAGGGGTGGCTTGTAGTGGAGGGGTGAGGACAGTCTTGCTGTCTACCTAGACAAAGAGGCCTGACCGCAGGGGACTGGAGCTGTGCTTATGGGTGGAGGAGGAGAAAAGCCCGACTGCATCTGAGCAAAAGGAAGGTAGACACGCACTCGCAGCTTCCTCTGCTGCGCGAATTCAGGTGGCAGCTGGCTGCCCCAGAGTTTGGCTTAAAATCACTTAGCTGCCCTGGCTCGCCTGCACAGCCCTGTGAGCAGAGCATCAAAGTGGGCACAGCTTTAGAGACTGTAGCTCGCTGAATGGAGGGGTAGATGTCTGAGAGGCCCCGCTCTGGCTGAGGAGAGCAGGGAACTTGAAATCCCCACCTCTCCTGCTGCACATCAGGGGCTTGCGCTGCTCCCTGTGGGGATTGCTGTGGGTCGGCCTGAATCAGGTATCTGCTGGCAGGAGTCCGAGAGCAGAGCCTGCACCCCAGCTGGGGTGTTACCTTTGCTGACCTCCCTGCCCTGGCACTGCTGGGGAAAGCACGCCTCGGGTGCTGCTGCAGAGCCCCTCCTTGACTAGCCTCCAATCTCCACCTGCTTCTACACGTGAATACCTGACATCAGAACGAAAATGCAATAGCCCTGTCAAGTGGCTGACTTGGGGATGAGGAGAAATGTTTCAGAAATACAAGATGATCAGTGCAACAACCTGGATAATTGACAGTGCGCTCTCTATTTTTATTTGCCTGATGTGATTCATTGTTGCAGGAGCAGCCTTTCAAGGAGAAAGCCTGAAGTCCTGTTCTTGCTGTTTTTACAAGTGTTACTTGCTTAAATATTTTTTAATATTTAAGCCTGTCACGTTGGTGTCTGGATTTGCAGGTCAATACCTGATATGCACTTTCATATTCCTAAGGCCAAGGAAACTGCAAAGCCATGAGGTAAAAGCAATGAATGCAACCTATCACCAAAGCCTTGCTACATGCTCCAGGAGGAGCGTTAAATCAAATCACAACATTTCTTTAACATTTACACAATGTCAGTAGAGTTTTTGTTTACCCCTCCATCTAAAAACATTCCTGGAGCAAAATGCACAGCAGTGGTTGCAAAGCTGGGTCCTGCAATAGCAGTGTAAAATGGTTGTATAGAGGCCCCAGATTTTTAACTCTTTGAGGGAGGAGTAGAGGGAGAAACACACTTTAGTTTCTTATACGTTCCCCTGGAGGGCTTTCGAGCTTACCTTGGCATGGAGGACCAAAGACAACTTGAACTCCTCTGCACATTCCACATGTGGAAGCCAACTGTTCCTCTCTGTTTTCTTCCTTCAGCAGAACTGGGGCGCTCTCTGCTTTGTTTGAGTCCTCAAACTCTCTCACAGATCCTCTTATTGCCATTCCCTGAGATTTTTCCCTCAGTCTCTAGATCGGTTTAGCTCCACTTCCATTCTCCTTGTTGTGGCTTCTTTAAATACATACCGGCTTCCCCCTAAATTCCCGAGGCAGATATTAATGCTTTTGCTGAGAAAAGCTGATTTTTATTGGCCAGTTAGCAATCATTCACTGTTGAGATTTAATTTTTCTGTCTTGCTATTTATGTGTCATTTCTGCTGCATAAGAAATGTTTCAGTATCTTGCAGTTTTAAATTGTGTATTGGCCCATTTTTAAAGTATGTGTAAAACAGCACTGGCTCATTTCAGTTACTGACCACCCCACAGGTGAAACACTTTAAAAAATACATTGTTTTGCACATAGAACTGAAATTATGTCCAGAAAGCCTCCATGTTTGTGATCACACAGCATCAAGAGACCCAATTTTCATCACTAATCACATGGATTTTAACCTTTCTCATGAAACACCAGGTCCTGCAAATCTGAGGAGATGAGAATCTGAGCTTTCAGAAACAATTTAAAAAACACCAAAACATTCTTTTTTGTGACACAGAAAGCTAGAAATTATACTGTAAAACCTCAAACTTAAGCATTTTAAGAGAAGGATCCCAAGGAAGTGACATGCACAAGTATGGAGGAGAGAGGGTGCTGATCTTGCAGTTTGTAAAGTGAATTACGACTTGTAAATGCTTGGAGTCAATAAGCTCTTCTTGTGTATGAAATATGATGCTGAATGCACATAAACAAGGAGGAGGAAAGCTGTATGGAAACACTGGCTGTTACGTTTTACTTAGTGGTGTGCTTTGTGTTTTATTTTACACAGATATTCTTCCTTTCTCTTTTGCTTTTCTCTTTGTTCTTCTCATGATCAGCGGTGCACGGCCCAATCTGGACTCAGGAATTGGCTTCTCGCACCGCTAATAAGATGTTCTGTGGGTACTTTGTGGGTTGTCTCTCAGTCATGCCATTTCTAGAATGAAGGCTCAGCAAACAGCACTGAGGCAGACGTACTATGAGACAGGAGGTCTGAGCACAGCTCCAAGGAAAAAGAAGTTGTGTTTCATTCACAGCCAGTGCTGGGTCAATGGGTTTTACAGAGAGGAGTGTACGGGAATTGCTCCTCTCTCTGTCATGCCTGATACCATTGTCACTGACAAAACAGTCATGGCACCCCTTGCACAAATTCCTCACTAAAATAAGACATCTGTCAGCTGAACTAAGCCAGGCTTGGGTTTAAAACCTGTACAAATAATGCAAGAGGGTCATTTTATTCTGATTTACTTTTGATTTTGCATTGAGTTGATTTCTCAGCCTCTACAACATCTGCCACTTTTGTTTAAATAATCTTAACTAGAAATTATTTCCTCTCTTGTCCAGTTTCTTTATCACCCTGTGCTGTGATAACTGATGAAGTATACTTTCAAGACCTGGGGCCAGAGGGGAAGAAGAGGTGAATGAATTCTGCAGGAAGACTTTGTTTAATGCTGTGCTTATAAGGGATACTGTTTATGACAAATCAGTTAGCTGAGGTGTTTTGAAAGGCAGGAACAATGTCCAAGGACTTAGCAAAAATTTGTTTGAGGTTTAGAAGAAAAATTACCCCTTGGAAAGCTGACATTGCTTCATTGTAAGTGTGGTGGGTTGACCCTGGCTGGATGCCAGGTGTCCACCAAAGTCGCTCTATCATTCCCCCTGCTAAGCTGGACAGGGGAGAGAAAATATAAAGAAAGGCTCGTGGGTCAAGATAAGGACAGGGAGATCACTCAGCAATTACCATCACAGGCAAAACAGACTCCACTTGGGGAAATTAGTTTAATTTTATTACCAATAAAAATCAGAGTAGGATAATGAGAAATAAAAACTATATCTTAAAACACCTTCCTCCCACCCCTCCCTTCTTCCCAGGCTCAGCTTCACTCCCAAGTTCCCTGTCTCCTCCCCCGGAGTGGTGCAGGGGGACAGGGAATGGGGGTTGTGGTCAGTTCATCCCACGTGGTCTCTGCTGCTCCTTCCTCCTCAGGGGGAGGACTCCTCATGCTCTTCCCCTGTTCCAGTGTGGGGTTCCTCCCACAGGAGACAGTCCTCCATGAACTGCTCCAATGTGAGTCCTTCCCACAGGCTGCAGTTCTTCACGAACTGCTCCAGCGTGGGTCCCTTCCATGGGGTGCAGTCCTTCAGGAGCAGACTGCTCCAGCGTGGGTCCCCCATGGGGTCACAAGTCCTGCCAGCAAACCTGCTCCAGCGTGGGCTCCTCTCTCTCCATGGGTCTACAGGTCCTGCTAGGAGCCTGCTCCAGCGCTGGCTTCCCACAGGGTCACAGCCTCTTTTAGGCGTCCACCTTCTCCAACGTGGGGTCCTCCACAGGCTGCAGGTGTATATCTGCTCCACCGTTAACCTCCATGGACTGCAGGGGGACAGCCTGCCTCAACATGGTTTTCACCATGGGCTGCAGGGGAATCTCTTCTCCAGTGCCTGGAGCACCTCCTCCCCCTCCTTCTTCGCTGACCTTGGTCTCTGCCGAGTTGTTTCTTTCACATATTCTTACTCTTCTCCCTGGCTGAAGTTGTGCAGGTTTTTTTCCCCCCTTAAATACATTATCCCAGAGGTGCTACCACTGTTGCTGATGGGCTCGGCCTTGGCCAGCGGCGGGTGTGTCTTGGAGCCAGCTGGCATTTGTTCTATTGGACATAGGGGAAGCTTCTAGCAGCTTCTCACAGAAGACACCCTGGTAGCCCCCCAGCTACCAAAACCTTGCCATTCAAACCCAGTTCAGAAGGAAGCTGTAAAGTAAAGCCAACTCAAATGAACTTCTAAAGTATGTTTGTGAAATTTCATGGTGGACTCAAAATTAAAAAATAATGTGACCAACTTGCATAAAAATAAATTAGGCCCATCATGGAAATTAAGAGAATTTCTGTTACGATCATAATGTTTAAAAGTAAAAGCACTGTTAAAAGCAGTATATATTTTAAGTTAATATTTTCAAATTTTTCAGGCTATTAGATAAATATAATATGTGAAATGAGATGATGAACCTTGCAGAGTGCCTATCTATCTACTTCCATAGAATGGACCTAAATAAAATGTCAATAGATACAGAATGCAAATGCAAGCGAATACTGATAAAGACAAAAACATGCATGTCAACAACACTGTTAAAACCAATGTACTTAATTAAAAAAGTGAAGCCAATTAAAATCAAAACAACAGTGCAGCATGTACAAATGCCGGAATAATCATTAGGCCTTGCTGAATAATGGAGGAGTATAGAATTTTTTTTTTAAGTGAAACAGCAGGGGTGATACATTACACAAAGCCACAATCTACAACAATATGACAATTGAATTACTTCAGCCCCATTAGGCAGGTGCAGAAGAATAATTAACATGAATTTCTTCAATGGAAAGAAAAAAAAATAAACTTTTGTCTAGCACAAACTGCTATTTTTTCCCTCCAAAATGATGAGAAAATATGACAATGAGCAGACTGATTAAAACAAAATCTTTATGCTTATCCTCTTTGTGAGACTGGTTAATCATAGGATAAAATATGTACACACTGTATTTTCCCATATTCTGATGATGTTAAAACAGGCCGTCACGGCTCACATCAGCTTTTGGTCTTCTGCTGAGGTATAAGCATTGATTGCTCAGATTAAAAATAAAATATAAAATGCAATTAGGTTCTGAATTTTTAAACTCTTTCTGATATAAGAGGTATTCAGTCAAGCCTCAGGCTCCATTCAGTATCTGTTTTTCCATTTCAAATTGAAAACAAATTTGTGACCTCCAATTTCAATCCGAGCAAAAACTATTCTCTAAAATGACAAGAAAGAGTGAACAAACTTCATAATGTCTCATGAACTGTAAGCTGGTTTTTAAACTGCAATTGCTTCCCCAATGTTTTTCCCTTTGGAGTTCTACTAAAATAATTCTATTTAGTTCTTTTGAAACAGCTTGATTTGGAGGCAGATAGCCATGCAGTTTACTGAGGGACGTTTGATTTTCTTCCTTCAGAATTAAAGAACTGGGTAAACACTAGCACTGGTCATGTTAGAAATATATTAGTTACAGATATGGACAGAAGATCTCAAGTGATCGAGTTAGCCTATCTTGAGAAGCTGCTGCTCTGCAGCCAGGGAAACTGCAGGAGGATTAATGCTCATTTTACGAGCCGAGGTTGCGTGCTCTGGTAGCTTTAACTAAGCTATTTTATTTTGTGTATGCAAAAGCCTGTGAGGGGCTGAAAAGCCCTGAGTCTGTCAAACAATTCATCCTGTCTACACCATCATCCACCATCCTCTTCCCCCACAGCCTTTGGGCAGTTGGTGGGCTACTAGTCACATATAATCTTCTGGCAGTCTGCTACTGCCACCCTCCATCCAGAACTCAGCCACTGTCTACTGGTGTATGTCCAGGTGTCTCATGTAACTGCAGATGGCTACCTAAGGCCATGTACTCTTCCCCTCTAGTACTTGACTAGATATATGACCATAATATAATTTTGCTATATTAGCCTAGAGATACATGTGTTTCCATTCATGTGAGGTGAGTTGCTAGAACCATGTATTGGTATGACCAAATTTCCCTTTACTTTGAACTAGGAATAAGTAGCTACCACCTCTCAGTCAAATGCGAATAATTTCCATTTGAGAGCTGGGAGTCCCACAAGTATTCGAGGCTGCTGTATGGTCTGGTTACATAGATTTTCTCATGTTTATTTTTTTGAAAATTAAAAGCTTTCCAAATATAATCTTTTATGTGTTATTTTCCTAAAGAAGTCAAAGGCTAGAGAGCTTTAAGAGAGCTGGAATGCTCATTTTGAAAAGGAGTCATGCTTTGGGATGATTATAATTTTTAGATGTGGAATCAAAACATAGTAGTTACCAAAATGCAAGCAAATGTTGGATACTTTTTCCTGTTTGTGCAATTCTCCTGCTGCTATTTGAATCAGGAGGTCTTTAAACCACTGATTTCTGGAACTGAGAATGCTAATTTTGTAACTGTCCTCCACCTAATACTCTTTCCCCAAAATATCCATGTTGATAGACCTTTGTTCTATCTCTGTACATCTCATGATAGACTCACATATGGAGTGATCTGTCTGCTTCAGTGACCTCTAATGTTCTGACACCCTGATGATGGCATCTCATTTTCCCATTTAAATGTTGATGCACTTGCAGATACATCCTAGTTTAGATCCCATATCCTTGAGTTATGAAAGCTATGTTGACAGCCAGGCAGAAACTATGGAGAAACCACAAAGAATGGACTGGTTCTGCTGCAAAGATTGACATGGGAGTGCCAGCATGGACAAGTATCTGTTAAAGTAGGTGATGCAAAGATAAAATTCCCAGAATAGTTTCCAATGCTACAAAAAATGGTCCCTCAAAGGATTAGTATTATTGGAAGTCCTGCTACTGCTCCACAAAACCACTGCCACAACATGGAAAGCACTAAAAGGTGTCACTCCAGAGAAGATGAAAGAGCCATGGAGGGCTAAGAACCCTGTTAAACTCTGAAGCAGCCCACAAAGGACAGAAACTGCAAACCCACGCTGATGTCCAACCTGTAACTGAGACAGAGATGAAGAGACAAGAGTGCACTACAAATATGGAGGGCTATTTGGACCCATGTGGACTTCTTAGTGTGTCTAAGCTTCCTTGTCTTCTATCACTGCTGTCTTCTAAACATGATCCATGCAGCTAGAAGTCAATTTTACACAGCCTGGTTTTCTAAAATGAAAATTTTAGAAATTTCCATTCCACAACTTCTGGCCAAACCATTTTTTCTAGACCTTTTTCAGACTGCTGTATAAGCCTTCCAGCTAACTGCGCTCCCCAGTCACCTCACTAAAGGCATTCACATGTGTCCTACTCAGGGCTCTCAAGGAGCTACAGTGTTTCCTCTTCCTTCTACCACAGGTCTCCAAATCTTCAAGTTGACGGTATTGTGGGAGCTGAGAGGAGCAAACATCCAACCATGCTTATTAAAACGGCTGATGCAGAATGGAAATGCTCAACACAAAAAAAAGTTTTGTTTCACAGATTGAGGAGCGCCTCGGGTTCCTAGCCACTTTTGCATTTCTGAATGGTATGCAGGATTACAGGGGATTTGGCAAGTTTCTACGTCAGCATCATTAACCTCTTGGGTTTGAGCCATTAGTGCCACAGTCGATTTCTTTTGCAGCACACTGCTTGCAGTCAACAACTCAAGGCAATAGCAGTCATCTGTTTGGGCACAAGCATTAGGCAGTTAACGCCTGTGGCTAAAAAACCCAGGATTTGTTCTTGGGGTGTCTACAGAGGAAGCTTAAGGGGCAGAACACCTACAAGCTCACCCAAGAGTAGGGAGATGTTGTGTGGGTGGTTGCCATGGTGAGCAGACTCACTACAATAACCACTTCTTATATGTCTTAGCTGCTCCATCCTGTGCAAACGGCAGCCAGGAATATGGCCTGCCTGGAGAAGACTCTGAGTCAGGAAAAGTAAAAGATAGGAGTAGAGAAGAGGTCATCTCTAGAGAAGAGAAGAAGAGGTAGCTAAAAAATATAATAGTAATAGAGATATGGAGAAAAAACAAAGAAACAAATGATTGCAGTTGACACAAAAGTAGGCAACTCTAGAGAGATCTGTTTTATTCAAAGATCCTGCTCTGCACCTCAGTTACAACCTTGTCCTACTGAGAAGGATTCAGCCTGGCAGCGTCATTACACTGTTCCAGGTTCCTGCTACAGACTCTTCCCTTTCTGCATACCAGACCCGTGGGAATGTTACTCACCTTTGGTATCTTGAGTAGAAGCAAAAGTTCCTTCTCGCAGCTTTCTGTCCCTTGAATCATTGACCTACTATCAAAATACGGTGCATACCCATTTACTGGCAGCCCTGCACAGGTGAGTATACCTGCGGTTTCTAGGGCTCTGGAATTGTATTTTTTCATTCAATTCCAGGAGGAATACATTAGTTTATTTTGTTGTTGATGTGTTACAGGAACAGTCTGTCCTGCCTTGTGTTCAGCGATGACTACAGTTAGTTCATGGGCAGTTATGTGTTTCAGACTGAGATCCACAAAAAGCAGCCCATGAGAAGAATTTTGCTAATCCAACCTCTGAAATCCTGTCTCTTCAAAAACTTACATGCCTGCCTCAGCACTTTGGAGAGACTTTCAGCTGAACAAAGGCACAATGGATCAAGACCACTTCTGAAAGTAGAGTGGTAGTTAGGGCATTTTAGTTTGGGGCTCCCTCCTTCCCTCCCACGTCTATAACATATTCCTGGGCAGTAAAAAGAAGAATTAGTCAGTGTTCGTCTTTGTTTCCAATCCTCTTTGTTTTCACTGTCCATACAATCACTGAAAATTTATAGGAGCAGAGTAAGAGGCCCATAATACTATAGCCTAAGGAGACAAAGCTGATGAAGGAGACGACCTGCTTAATGCGTTTTGCTTTATGACCAATTTCACACAGAATATGTGAACCTTTGGGTATGGCCCTCCTTATTTCATAGACTCCCTCCTCTAAAGTGTCTGTCTTGATCACTAGATTAGAAAGTAATACTTGCTGGCTTACTTTCCAGCTTTATTTATGGCTTTCTAAGGATAAAAATTATGAAAGTATCTCTCCTGTGATCCTGCTGTGAGGGTGCAGCTTCTGACGTGGATGGGTTTGATTCCCATTTAATAAAGAAGGGAATCGAATCCTGGATACTCATCTCATTTCCAACCTTCTCTAGATGAATCCTCTGAGATTAGCTTGATTATTGTGGTGAAGGAGAATCAGCACCTGGGTGGGAGATAATACTTCTCTGTGGTGCTACTTTAGTTGGTTTCTGTTGGGAAGTCTCTGTCTGGAGCTGGAATGAAAAATGGAGGCTCCATATAAAATCAAATGGGCACACATTAAGCCTACTCCAGGGTTAGTGCTCCCTGTGCCAAATATTTGGATACAACTGCTATTTATCAGACAATGTTAGACTGACACACACAGTCTGTATTTGTCTCATCAAAAATAAATTCTAACTTGTACTAAACATGCAAACTCACAGCCATGGTAGCTATTTTTTGCCTTCATCATATGAGTGATCACATGGTGTTGTCACGATAACCTAAGCATCATACATAGGACATGAACTACATTCATGTTATCTGTGAACACCATGTCCTTCCTTTCCCCCTTCCCACCCCCAATATATTTGGACAATAATAAAAAGGCTTTTAAAAACTGGTACAGAGTGAATAATCTCCTGAATATTTATTCCCATTAAAAGTAGATGCTTCTTCCTTTCTATGAATATTTTTCAAATAACAATGCTTTCAGCTGGTTTGCTTATAAAAAAGGCTGCAAACATTACTAAAGGAATTGGCAGCTTTTATTCACAAGAGAGTTTTCTCTGGAAGGGAAGAGAAGTGTTTGGTGAATCCTCTTTCTTGCTTACCCCCAGCAGTTATCACTGCATATAAAGAGGTTGAATGAGCCCTGAAGGTAGTAGGAATGTTTGTCCTTATACGAGCATGTTAGAAATGCCAAGTCAGTGTGACTAATGGATAAGACAGAAAGCAAAGCCAGTGATCTAAGATGAATAGAAGCATTAGAGGAAAAACAGGAATACAAATCTCACATTGTTAGAAACACAGACCTTACGTCTGCTCCAGAGTTTTGTTTCATCAGCTCTTATAGCTTGTGGGCTTCTTCATTGTACAGAACAATTGTAAAATCTGCAAAAACTGGGAGAGGTAGAGCCTGTAGAAGCTGATGTTTGTATTCAAAGTTGCTTGATGGAAGCTGCTAAGCAATACTGAAAATGCTGGCAGGAATCCCAGAGTTTGGAGGGAATTTCCATGTGCTGACTCAGACATGAATTTCAGCTCATTGGAGTCATACACCTGATCCTACTGAGGTTATGAAATCCGGAAGCAAGACTGAATTCAAGTGGCACTACTGAAATTCTTAACAGCACACGTAGAAGACACAAAAAGGAATTGATGGATGTAAACACAAAGTATATAGCTCACTATCACAGAGTACTGCTCTGAGGAAAAATTACAAAGACATTCAGCTGATCACTAAGTAAAGTAACAACATCTGGGAATGGGGGCAGCAAAATTCTTGCCTTCCCAAATTGACAAGACAGATTAACAGGTGTCCAGTCAGCCACAAAGATCCAACTATGATCAAAATATGTTGCTGCTAGAAATACCTTAAATACAGAAAAGAGTACTGATGGCCTTTAAAGGCTTGCCATTTCCTGGACTATCTCACTTCTTCATGTGCTACTTTTAGCAAAGCAAACTTCTATACTTACATTTCAGTATGGAAGTTAAATCTCTTCATAAGATTTTTAGATACATTAGGGTACAAGTCCAAAATTACTAATGAGAAATCATTTTTCTAACAATTCTAGTGGAAACAGAGACTCTGGATTCCAGTGTAGATGCAGAAGTAAGATGATTTTTCTGAAAGAGAAGGCCATGCAGAGCCTATCCCAGCCCCTGTGAGAGCAATTTAATCGAGCTGCAGGGCAATAACGGGAAGAGGCCCTTCTTTAACTAATGCTTATGTATTCCTATGGGAAACTTGCAGACAAATTCTCACACTCCTGCTTTTTATATTTCCCTTTTCATTGTCAAGACAAGTTCTGAAGAGCTGCTTGCTGGTTATATTTTTATTATCCAGTAATGCTTTAAAAAACTTTAACATCTCTATTTGTATGGGAAACGTCATCTCCTTCCTTCCAAAATCTTTGGAAATTTATCACCAAATTTTCTCAAATTTCTCATTGATTTGAAAGTTTTGTGAAAAACACCCTACACAGAGTTCTTAGTCTTTAATCATTTCTCGTCAATCTCTTGCAAACATTTGGTGTTTCAAAGTCAAGCTTATGATTGGATGTAAACCAGGAAGATTGCTGAGGCTGATTAGAACCTCTTCCCAGGGCTAACACTTGCAATTACAAATTTGAAATGTTTGTGGCTGTATAGGAGCTCGGTTAAGTTTTTTTTTTTCTTTTTCTGCTATTAAAAAAATTCAAGTAAGGCAGAGGAAGTTTAATAAGCAGTTGATTACGGACATGTAGTCATAAAATGATCTTGCTATTACAGGCAAGATTTTCAGAAGCAAAGCAAAGTTTTCATCTATTGAGGTCAATGACAAAATTCTGTTTAGAGTCAGTGGGAGTGGGATTTTAAACACTGCCAAGTCCTTTCCAGAATCAATGAATTTATTTAGAAAGAGAAAAGAAGATTTAACAAGTGGCAGCTTTCAAAAAAATCTTAGGAAAGTGCTATTTTATGCTCTATTTTGTACACTGAGAAAGGCAAATATCTATTTTCTTTTCTGAAATTGCACTTATCTTACACATAATAATAACTAGTTTAAAAACAAAATAAAATTGCATTGAAATATATAGCTTTTTCTTCATTTGTTTATTTTAACTTCCATGTCCTCTAGCTTCAACATCACTTTCTTTTCATCGAGCTACTTGAATTTTATTAAGGTTTCTTTTTACTTGGTGCTAAAATATTTGTGTTGACATAATTAGATCTTATGGTCATGGAATAACACTTATTCAGCTGAATATTCAGCATTTATTCAGTACATGTCCTGTTTCATTAACAAAATTTGACCTACAGCTCTTCCTCTCCAGTGACAGAAAGCAGAGTTCATGAAATTTGCGGTAAATTTTCTGTGAATGAAAACAGTATGTTTTTTGATAAAAACTGTATTCCCTGAAGGAAAAGGAATTTTCTGTTCCAATTTTGGGTGGTAGCTTTGGGGTTTTTGCTTATAAGCAAGAAATTAATTTTTTTTTTTAAGTTAAAATTCACATCAGACTTCTTTCCCAGAAATAGAGATGCATCGCATTATTTCCACAAAAGGCTGCGGTTATGCACCAGCAGATTCATGCAATTTCTAGAAAATACTTAAATGACATCAGTCTTGTGTTTTAAACACAACGTTCTGAGGGATAAATAGTTCTGTGTGGACGTGGCACTGGTGTAATCTGTGCTGCCCTGTCATGAGCAGAATGGCAGAAAACATTTCTGCAAAGTACTTCTAAGAGTTACTCTATGAAGCAGTTGCTTACTCCATGAGTCACCTCCTCATGTGGTGTAGGCGACCTACTGTAACAAGCTACCGTGTACCCATACCCTTTTTTAGTTCTCTCACCTCCTTTCAATCTGCCTAACAGCCTCCAAGAGCTAGACGTGTCCCTGTGCGTGTGAGGAAGCGAAAGCTACAGTTCATATCAGCTGGGTGGGTATTTGTGGGTTTTGGGAGATGGAGGCAATACTTGCACAGATGTAAGTGCAGGAAGAGTCCAGTCTTCAGCGGGCAACGTGTTTGTGTTCTGATGTAGGTTTGTTCAAATTAACAGGGGACTTTGTGATTTTTGGCTCAGGGAGTTACTTCTCTAAAGGTCTGTAAAAGGAAGAAGGAGAAACTATGATATAGAGTAAGCTTCGGGTTTAAAGGAGTACGATTCTCAGTGTGAAAACTCACTTTGTTCCTCAAAGATAAGCAAAAACTTACAATTAATTGGGAAGGAAAAAAATAGTACAGGCAGCATAGCTTAACTTAGCTGTGAGATTGTGGTAGGGTACATCTACAAAGTATTTTTTCAGGCAGATTTGATCTCACCCTACTCATTCCCTGAGCCAACTGCAAAATCCAAATCTCTGTATTGGCAGACATGTAGCTGTAGTCCTCACAGCACTCATTCTAAACTAATAAGTCTGGCAGAGGGAGAGAGTATATTAGCTCATTCTTAGTTCCAGCAGCTACCCAGAAGGCATTACAACACACTCGAGAGATATCTCATACAAACTACTGATATGCCCACACCGCACATAAGTGACTGCGGTGCGCTGTAGGGACAGCTCAGGCACCAGGAGCTGTGACAGCTCAAAGTGAGGTATTATACCTTACATCCCAGGCAGACTATTACTGAGTTAAAGCTGGTTTAGCTGTAACTCCTGTGGTCAAACCTATGAAAGGAGTCCAGTTTCTTCCAAAAAAATGAGTAATCTCAGGGCAGCATGCATGTTTTTTATTCCTGAGCTCAACAAGCTCTATTTTAGCCTTTGGTACCACTGAACATTTCCTGGGTGTAGAGTTCATGTGACACAACTTCTAAAAAGTGCCTTGCTTACAATCTGCCAGGTCAGAAAAAAACCCTGTAAGAGTGGGATGAGATAGGAGAAAGTATAACATATGGTCAGAGGAAATAAAGTAGCACTTTCTTGTCCCTAGCATTAAGCTGAAGAAGACTGCACACTTCAGAAGCTGATAAGCATCATTTTTTTCAGCCACCAGGTAGCAAGTCTGGAGCTGTCAGCTGAATTCAGGGCTGAGCTCAGGATTCCTGATTCAGAAGCAGGATCACCAGTACTGCAGCAAGGCGCTTTGTTTACTCCTTGCAGAGATACAGGCTGGGGATGCTCAGGCTGGGGAGCATCTCTGCTGTGAGCCTGCTGCATGGCTGTGCAGCCAACAAGGCCAACAGCATCCTGGGCTATATCAAGAGCAGCATGGCCAGTACATCAAGAGGAGTGATCATTCCCCTTTTCTCAACACTCCTTAGATGGCACCTAGCATACTGTGTCCAGTTTTCAGCCACCTGGTGCAAGAAAGACATTGATCAAATGGGGCAAGTTCAGTGGAGGCCCACCAAGACGGTCAGGGGCTGGAGCACTTGCCCTACAGAGTAGAGGCCGAAGGACCTGGACTTGTCTGCCCTAGAGAAGGGAAAGCTCTGGAGGACCTGAGCAGGTCCTCTAGTACCCACAAGGAGGTCACCAGGACGATAGAGCCGGGCTGCTCACAGGAGTGTCTGGCAGGAGGAAAAATGGCAGTGAACATACATCTAAATAAGAAGGGTTTAGATTAGATATAAGGAAAATCTTTTTCACCCTGAGGGCAGCCCAGCAGTAGAAGAGGCAGTCTAGGGGCTCATGCAATCTGCATTCTTGGAGGTTTGCAAGAGCCAACTGGATAAAGCCCTGAGCCATGTGGTCTGATTTCATACCTGAGCCTGCTCTGAGCAGGAGGTTGGACTAAAGACCTCCAGAGATCCCTTCCAATCTCAATTATTCTGTGATCCTATTTCTTCAACAGTTTTTTTAGGGAGGTTACAGGCTACTTCACCAAAGCACATACATGGCTCAGGCTGCTCCTAAAGGCTCTCTTAAAGGCAGCTACTGTAAGCAGACATATTTTGATCAAAATATTAGCCAAAAAACCTGACTGTTTCATTCAGGGTTTACTGTGAGGTGACACTAGATCTTTACGTGAGTTTCATTCTTCCTTCCATGGCAGGTGTCTTTTTTCCCAGTCCTTCGTCACTGTTTAGTTCCCCAAATGCATTTTCCTTCTCTTACCAGATTTTTTCCTTTGTTCCCAAGCTCCCATTACATGTAGATAAAACTTCTTTTACTGAAATTTTTTATAGTAGACTCTGATTCAAAAATACACACAAGGGCAGGAATTGGATGGATTACCAAACACCAGCTGATCTGCAGCAACTGATTACATACTCTTAGCTCATTGCAAACTTTGTAAGAAGCCTATTAGCTTATGTTTCTTACACTTGTGTGTAAACTGAAGTCTTGCTTCACCCTTTCTATGAACAAGAGAGTGCACACTGGTGTTCAGTAGAGAAGCATTAATGCTCTAGGGCAAAACTACTTGCTTTGTGTTTCTGGGCTCTTTTTCTCTCGGGTTACCTCAAAACAGGCCACGATGATACGTATTCCTCCTGACTTTAGTGCCTTCCTGGGTATGAAATACAGTTGGTAGAATCAGCCTCGTTAATTGGGATATTTATATACTTACAATGTATCTAACTTCATTTATCATGGCATGCTACTTTCATGCATAATACTCTCATGAGTATTGTACAACATCAGAATAAGCTGTGTGTCAAATCTTTGAGTATTCCATGTACAAGCTATTTTGAACATTCAACTGTGTTAAAAATGTGAATAATTAAAGAAAGAAAAAGGTAGTTTGACCTGGGGTGGGGAGGGGGGAACTGACTTAAGAAATGCTAGGAGAAGCTGACTGTAAAATGGTGCCCTATTTTAAAAAATACGAGTCATGAATCTCTCTCTCAATATAACACTGGGAAAAAAATTATAGATGCTTCACCTGGCCATCCTTCTTTTTTCCTTAAGTCAACTGTAAAATTTTATCTTGTGCTGTCCAAAAGGTACCCAAGTACCTCCCCAGCACAGTTCTGGTCACCTGCAGTTGGCTACAAATAGGACTTGATCAAAGCACTTTTATTCAGTATAAATCCAAAATGTCTCTAGACCTTGAAATTGGTATTTTCAAAGGATTTAGGCATCTACAGACCTTGGATTTTATTGGGAATAACAGCATTGGGTTTGGGGGGTTTTTCTTTTGAGAATACCAGCCTGAATTCTTTACCTCCCACATCATAGTTGTGCTCAAAAATAAGACAGATATTTTTTTTTTGATACATAAAAATGAGTCACCATTACATTTAATTCCTAAGAAACGGACATGCACCATGAAATAAACTTTTCCTTTGTTCTCAATTAGACCCACAGGTACAGCTGAGATCCGTTTCTCTTTAGACTGAGATGTTGGTGTATGTTATTCTGCCTGCACAAATATATTTAGTCACTTCTCGTTCATCTTACTCATTGGTCATTCCTATGGCTTTAGCTAACTCGCTAAACGTCACTGAAGTTGAATTATCAGTCAACTGAATGTCTTGATCTAGTATGCCGGTGCAACTGAAAGGCTACATAATGCTAGCTGTTTAGTCAGCTGGCCAAACGGTATCACCTGTTATTTCTTGTACTTTGATTTGAATGCAATGAACTGAATTTTATAAGCAGGAAATTAACTACGAATACTATTCACAGGTCACTTGTAGAAGAGCTTAGCATACGGAGGTCATCTGGACTGCAACTTAATACTTGATAACATTGCTTGTGTTATATTGCATGTAATTATGTGAATAGCTTGAAAATGCAGTTATAAGGTTGGAGGTGCAAAGTGGTACTACTTCTGGATCACATCTTCAGTCCTTGTTTGAGCACTGGTGGTACAAAGCACTCAAGAAGGCAAATAAATAGGTGGACATTTCCCTATATAAAAGAGACTACCTTAGAAACAGTTAAAGCAGTCAAAAATAACTTACCTTTACTATCAATCAGTGATAATTTTAGCTGTTACCAGCTGTTGGGAGAGTTTCTGACTGCTTATTTTTACAGATCACAATTTAGACCAACCCCTTGGCTGTTCTAACCTGTGCCAGCCTGACTCTCTTTGGCTTCTGCTCAGCACTCCCCACCGATTACCTTAGGAGATCCTCACTTGCCTCACAGGCTTGCACAGGTCCTATTCTGAAAATCCAAGTTATTCCCACCTATAAAGGGCTAAGGTGTCTAACTTGGAGCTGTTGATGTCAACTAAAACATTTCCTTTGCTAAGCCTACAACTGCAAGTCCTGTGGCGTGTCCAGCTGAGATAACCTTGCCACTCTGTTTTCAGCTGCTGGTTATCACTCTACAGCAGGATCAGCTGAGTACATCCTCTAAGCACTTCTCAGTGGGTCAGTTCACAGCCAGGTGGACTCCCACATGCTTTAACTACACCCCTCAGTAGGTCAGTGCTTAGCAGGCCTCTTACCCACTTTGTCTGCTGTCAGTCAGGATTTGTTTTAGTCTGAAGGTCTGGTGATGAGGTCTGAAACTTTGCATGGACAAACCAAGTGATGGAGATAGCAAAGGAATGGTCATCTGTCTTCTGCAGTGCAAAATGGGCACAGCAAAAATAAGTCACTGTTATGGAAAACAATGAGTGAGGAAGACAGGAAGACCCTTCTTGTCAGCAGACTAAAACTTGTTTGTTAAGGGATTTAAAATTAAACAAACTCAGTCAAACTGAGACTTACTTCACATGAATATTCAAAGTGAGAAACAAGATGTGTTGTGCTGCCTTCAGACTGATGAAGCAATAAGGTATTCAGTGAGGTAAGTCTTAGAGTATCAAACAAACAAGAAGGTACCCGAGAAAGCCACGGATCAGAGGTTTGATTGTTGTCGGAGAATCTGTCTTTCAAGCTGCTTATCTGTGCTAAAAATTGGTTTGAGCACTTCAGATTGCAAGTGCCCAATCTGCATAAAATGGAAGTAATATGCTGACAAAGTCCTGTACAGGTAGCAATCAGCATCATCCTGGATGAGCTACAATATTGCTAAGATGTTTTAAGGAGGACCTGCCAGAGAAGCATTATGGTAATTAACCCTGATTGTCAGAATGCTGGGCAGGCCTGCGTCTCAGGAGCTGAAACATTCAAATAAATAAATAAAAGATTACTTGATGTACATCACTGCTTAGGGACTGCGAGTCTGAAACCAGCATCCTGAGTCCATAAAGATAATAGCTTGCTCACAATTGATGTGAATGGATGACAACAGGAACCTTTAAAGGTGATCTGCAAAGGCAGAAAAAAAGGGAGGCTGTACCATTTTTACTTCTTTCTAATGACTAAAGAAGGCTTGAAAGCTTCTCCTCCCGCCTCACATTTCACATCTTATGTGATCTGCTTTCCTGGATGATTCTACAACAGACTAGAGGGAAAGTATAATTACGACCCCAAGTTATATCACAGAAGTAATACTGAGTTAGGAAAGAAAAAGGTTATGTTTTTTTTTAATTAAAACCACTGAACTCTTTGAGGGTTTTTTTATGCATATTTTTGTTAGCAGCTAGTTAATTCTAAACTTCTTTCTTAAAGGTTTTACTTCCATCTCTTTGAAGATTCAATACTTCCAGTTCTACAATCAAATGCAGAAAAAAATGCTAAATCCATTTCTTTGGGTACTCCACAAACATCTTCCAGAAAATAAAACTAAACCTGATATTACCAGTATGTTTAGTCAAAAAAAGAGTATAAAATAAGTGTGAAGCTGCCACTCTGTGTTGTCACACCGCAAAATAAAAAATGATGGTAAGTGACATAACGCCATTCTCTCTTCCATCTTTGAATCTGTAAATGCTGCAACATTAAAAGATATGTGTTTAAGCTCTTAAATGAGATCTCATGTAAATAGCATCAATATCTGACACATTAGCATGAAAAAGTTGCTGCAGCAGCCTATTTAGCATGAGTAACAACAGAATTGAAAGAAACTTGGAGATCAAAAACATGCTGCAGAAAAAAAAGTACACTGCACAAAAATGTATAGAAACTAAAGGGCTGGGTTTTTCTGGCAAATTACATTCTCATCTGGTATCTCACAAATCAAGATTGGGTTGGGGGAACTCTTTTGTGACTAATGTTATTGCTCAGCAATATCATTTACTGCCTGAGAAAGAGAAGGAATAATCAAAGCTGACCCAAACAGTACAAGCAGATATTCCACATGGGGCAAAAATTTGAATGATTTATGATAGGCAAAGCATCTCTTAAATCTCTCCCAAAATAAGCATAGATAGGGAAACAGTCACAGATGGCCAAAAGATCAATCAGAAAATAACCCACAGGAAGCTTAGTGCCAAAAGTAATTGACATAGTCCTTAAATCAATTTCTGATGGTACAGACACTTTTGCATTCAGTCTGCTTCCCTGTGCTGTAGATCATTTGGCATGTCATTCAAATCACTGTTGCCCAATATAAGCTTGTAGTAGTTATGAGAGGTTCAGGCGCTTTCCGGAGTTTACTTTCCACACACTCACAAAGATGCCAGGTGAGGACCAAGTTATTGTTTCTAGTAACTGAGTATTTATGTGATATTTGCTTTTGAGATGTAGGATTTTCCCCAGATATTTTCCATTTTGTGTACAGGAATATAGAGCCCTGGGACACTGTGGACCTTTGCACAAGGTGTTCTTCACAGTGATTACAGAAGGAGAAGAAGGGCACAAACCTGGTTGTCAATGTGCTTTTTAGGCTAAGCCTTTAGGTCATTAGCCAGAACAATAGCAGTGACTTCTTCTTCCACACTTAAAAGATTACTCCACAAAGTAATAATGGAGAGCATTTTCCAGAAAAAAAATCTATTCTTTCAGCATAGCTAAAACACTTTTCAATTTGTGAGAGATTTGAAAGTAAAAAAGGACTATATTGCCGTATCTGGCAGGATAAAGAAGAGAGAAGGAAATTCTACCTGGAGATACACCCACTGAGGAACTGAATCAGAAACCAAGTTTAATGCTTCTTTCAGGCAGCAGATTGCCAGCTGAGTAGGAGCATATATTGTTTGCTGGTGTGATCAGTAGAAATCACACATTAGTAATTTCCAGCTGCCTACCTGTCTATAAAGTGCCTATCCATGTGCTATCCAGAAGTTTAAAGTTGTTCAGAAGCATAATAGGCGAAAAGTGTTTGAGGTATCGATGGATATTTATGCCTGTTCAGCTGAGGAAATCAGTCCTCTGCTTATTTCTATAGGCCTGAGCACAAAGCTATAACATTTTTGGTGTGCTTCTGCAATATAAGAAACATGCTGAGTGTCCTAACGTGTCGTATGTCATTTGGAAAAATCTTGGTGATCTGGGATCTGATATGTTTTGGAAATTTCTGTCACTTTGGGGTGAGACTGGAGTTTTTGGACCAAAGAGTCATTCCTGAGTGTCATAATTGTGAATGACACTCTTTCACAAGCCATTTAGGAAAGCAAAACTCAGTTCTAACAGTAGAACCAAAAATAGTCCACAACTGTTAGCCGACCTGCAGATATATCAGTTTGCAATCAGGTAGCACAAGTAAACAATTTCAAATTTTGTAGTCAAAAGAAGAAAAATGAAACTTTTCCAAAAAAGACAAAGAGTGAAATTTCATTTCAAAGTGAAAAAGAATTATTTCTTCTTAACCTGATCATAATATAGAACATTGAAAAACTAACAGGAAATATGGCCAAGATCCATAGTGTCTGCTCCAAGTAGGGAAATCACATTTGTACTAGATAAACCTCAAGTCGTTAGGAGTTAGAATGAAACATTTGATGCATATAGAGATATGAGGTGGAAAGGGCTTTGCCACAGAGTGAATGGTGATGGCTTCATAGAAAAAATATAGACTTTCACAGAAAATAGAATATCATTTGGGAATGTCTAAAGGAAGAAAGCAAGAAGTATCTGAAAGGTGTTGTTTTTTTTTTTTCAAAATTCAGATCCATTATCAGAATAAAGAATTACACAATGGATATGAAGCATGCAGGCCAAGCAGTAATGCAGTAAATAATACATAATTCTGGTCTATATTGCATTTTTGTGATTTTACTTATATTTTAAGTCCAGGATGTTCAATGATGAGTACTGATTTTGGAGGTACAAGATGAAATATGTAATTATTCAGTGTCCAGAAATGCCGAGTCGATACCCTTCCCCCCACACTCAATGCTCCAGCCACTTTTCAGATTTCTTTTTTCAACAAGTCAATAGTTTCTTCTCACACCTCTCTCACTGCCTGTAAAGGCCTCCCTTTACATCCACCTGTAGCTGAGGACACACTTCAGTTCTCAGACTCCTGGTGTAACAGCTTAAAACTGTTCCCTCAGAGCTACTGCAGCCCATTATTATGTCTGTATAGTTGCCCTGATGCAGTAAATAAAATTTTAAAAAAATTCTCATGAAGAATTAGACTGTATGGTTTCTTTGCTAGGTTTAGTGAATGAAGTAACTCCCTCCCCTATAACTAGTAATACATAGTAATAAACCCTTTTGCTGTTACTTTAAAGAATAGTGCAAAATACAGGTAAAACATTTCATAATTGGTTTTACACTTATCAAGCAACAAGAAATGTAATTATATTGCATTTTTCCAAGGAGTATTTTCTTTTATTTAGCCCCTTTCCTCCAGCAGAATTCAGTGGTCTTCCATGGACTTCCCCTTTCATCCAGCAGGATTCAGCAAGCCGCTGCAATCCCTGGGGTTTTTTTTCAGGGAGGCCTGTGCTCCTTAGTAATAAGCAACTTATCTGTGGTTGGACCTTAGCTATGGTTGGCCCACTGTGCTTCTCTATTTGGCCCCTGTTATTTCAGGAAAAATCCAGCTGGACCCAATTTTTCTGTGGAAGTACGGGCAGCTTCTGTGTTTCCCTTAGATCTCCTTTTACAGCCTGCTGCTTTGCAGAGTCTTGTGTCACTCTGTTAGGACAGGACTAAGAAATTTCCTCTCATTCAGCTCTTGCTGCTCATCAAGTAAGCCTCTTTGCTATATTTTGGACCAGATGCATACAGGAATACACCTGTGTTTTGCATTCCTGTAAAAGATAATTTTGATCTTATTCATTCTTTTAGCTGCATATTCTTCTTGGAATGAAGGGGGACACCCCTTCCTCCTGCTGCCCTTGATATGGGGTAATAAATGAACAACACAAAAGTTTTCAGTTCCCATTGCTGCATGTTATTTCTTTGTACTCCCGAATTCTGCCCGTTATGCTGTCAGTAGATGGTGGTAAGCAAGGATTCTTGAAGTTCAAAACAGAGGTCTGTGCCTTTGAAATGTTGTTGGAATAGAAAGCCAAAAAATTCTTTATCTAAATAACGGTGAGGATTGCTGACCTGTTGGTGTCATGGTTTAACCCCAGCCGGCAACTAAGCACCACACAGCCACTCGCTCGCTCCCCCCGGGTGGGATGGGGGAGAGAACTGGAAGAGTAAAAGTGGGAAAACCCATGGGTTGAGATAAACACATTTTAATAGGCAAAGCAAAAGCGGCGCACACAAGCAAAGTAAAACAAGGAATTCATTCACTACTTCCCATCGGCAGGCAGATGTTCAGCCATCTCCAGGAAAGCAGGGCTCCATCATGCGTAATGGTTACTTGGGAAGACAAAACACCCTCACTCCAAACATCCCCCCCTTCCTTCTTTTTTCCCCAGCTTTATATGCTGAGCATGACGTGATATGGTATGGAATATCCCTTTGGTCAGTTGGGGTCAGCTGTCCCAGCTGTGTCCCCTCCCAACTTCTTGTGCACGCCCAGTCTACTCGCTGGTGGGGTGGTGTGAAAAGCAGAAAAGGCCTTGACTCTGTGTAAGAACTGCTCAGCAATAACAAAAATGTCCCTGTATTATCAACACTGTGCTCAGCACAAATCCAAAACGTAGCCCCATGCTAGCTACTATGGAAAAAATTAACTCTATCCCAGCCAAAACCAGAACAGTTGGAAATAAAGAAGTGTTACTTCTAAAACTATCTGGAAAGTTATCCATTGACCTCAGTGGGTGCTTGCTCTGGCCTGAGGAATATCCAGGTAAGTTTTGATGTTACTGCATTTTAAACAAAAAACTCAAATGTCAACTGATCCACTATTTCAAAGCATGCAAACTATTGGAATCCAGGTGTCCCTTTTAACACTACTTTGCAGCTTCTGCAGTATCATAGAGATGGTCCAATGAGTGGAGTTTGAAAATAATAGAAAATTTTAAAAGTCTTAAAAAAAAATCATTTAATTAGTTTTCATTTCTCCTACTTGCACCTGATAAATGAACATATTAAACTGTGAAGACTCAGGAGCTTCCAAAAGCCTTTGATGCATATTAGAATAATCTAATAATTAACCTCAGGATTCACCAGCATGACACATTGAGGTGAATTGAAACAGTGTTTATTATGAAGGGAATTCCAGATCTGCCAGCCCCACGGTACCGAGCCGGCTTCATTCTCCTCCTCTTTGCCATGGAGAGCTCCGAGCTCACCTTGATCTACCTTTTGCTGCATTTTATTCTTGGTGAGAAGTTCTTTTTTCAGTGGAGATTTTTTTAAACAGCTGGGCACATCATGTTTAAAAAGGCCATATTGAGAAATATTTGGCTTACATAGTATGTATGTAAATAGAAGGTATATTTTCTCTCTGGACTATTTTTGTCAGTACCTGATATTAGAGAGCTTTGTTCAGCCCAGAGTAGCTATTAAATACTTTGTATTGATGTGGTTACCTGATCTAAGTGTGAGCCATCTCTTGAAAGTGAGAAAGCCTGTGCTCACAACTTACCCTGCTTCTTTGGCTAATACAGCGTGGATACTAGTCTTACCTCTGTTCTAGAGAAGGACAGTACTTCAGCTCCTACAAGTGCCATTGAACAAGTGCCTGTTTTGTGTTAATAAATTGCTTCCCTTGCCTTTAACTGCAAGCAGAACTGTTCATAATAATACAACTCCATATTTGTACCGGGGCCTGAAGTGGTCACTGATTTTATGTACTCAGATTAAGTAAGTACTTTCATCCTGATTTTGTAATGTACTGAAAAGCTTTGGTGCCAATTGGACCGAATGGTAACTGAGGGCATCAGCAGTTCCCTGAAAATGAACACTCAAAACCTGGAATTGATTAAGGAGTGGACATTTAAAAACCTGGGCAGCAGTTTCTGTTGTCTGTGAGTCTCTGAGTGCTTTTATAATATGCTGTGGGAGCCAAGGTAGTCTCAGACTCACTGAAGAGGGCCACAGCAGCGATTGACCAGCCAGGGTCACTGTATCACTTTCATTCACAATATGATTCAGGAGGGAGAGGGGCTGATAGAAATGTCTACAGATTTGTGCAGCAGCAATACTAAGAACAAAATTACACAAGGTAATGCTTTAATCTACTGCATAAAGACTACCTCTCTGTAAGCATACCCTCTCTTACAGTTGCAGAGACATTTCCAGAGCCACCTCCAGAGTAAATCAAAAGACACATTAGAACGAGACAGAGCAATACCACTTACAGTGTGTTTCCACTTCCACAGATTGCAACTAAGTCTTTAGAGGGATGTCTAGGAGAAACCAGGACTGGGAAGGATTGCTCTTGCTGAACCAAGGAATGACTGACCAAGGAGGGAAAACCTTTTGAGGTGTCCTAATACTGTCCCTTACCCCTGAACACCAAGTATTAATTTCTCAATGTTAACAGAAGTTGTGTTCAACCCGTAGTTATAATGTTGTATTAGGAAAGGAGCAATATATGTAGCAGTATATCATGCTCTGATCCTTTCTTCTTAGTCAGGGATTCACCAACATTGACCAAGGTTTTAATTTGCAAAAATCTAATGAATTTCATCATGCCTTGAACTGATGGTAGAAGCCTCACAGAAGCTCTAGAAAGTGTTTCTCAGGAAAGAGGAAAGCTGTTCTCTTCTCTCTCTCTCGGATAGGCTACATTAAATATATCTCCATTGTACACCCACTGCCTCTCAGTGCACTTACAGATCTTCAAGATCACTGACACACCAAATTAATCCATAGTTTTTTCCAACACTTACAGGTCTCAGAGCATTTATGTCTTTTGAAAGCAATACAGTTTATCCAGGCTAAAGCTAATATGTTCCTTCTGTTGAGGTGAAGCAGCAGATTTATTCAAAATAACACTTGTATTAGGGCAACCTGAGATACAACTGCCTGGGTGAAATTTCCTTCCATCTGTAGAGATACCAACTGAGTCATAGTGAAACTGAAGCTATAATTTATTTATTCCTGTCAAAGGAGCTCCCTTTCCTTTTAGTATTTGAGCACAGTGAAAAGCCTCAGATGAACTGTAGTTAATAATGGTTTGTGGTCAACCTGGGAGCACACCTCAAGCAGGGATATCTGCTTTTGACCATGTTCTGTTTAGTACTGTCACTGGTGATGTGACTGATGGAGCAGGGAGAGCACCTGCATTACTTAAGAAGAGGTGCCGCATTTGGAAGACTACACAGGATTCCAGAGGAAGGTGAGCATTTTCAGTTTGAAAGCAGCAAAATGGAGATTTGCACAGGACAAGTGGAGCCTGGGAACTTGGGACTGAGGATTTAAAATGGGCCAGGTAGCAATAAGACAGAAAAAGTATCTAAAGTTTACAGTGTGCCACAAACGTGTATCGGGCTGCTGCAAAAGAACAAGTCTCATTCTAGGATGTTTTTAAGAGCACTGTTGGATGTAAGACAGAGGAATGAAATTATTCTGCTCTACTTGCCACTGGAGAAGCCTCAGTGGAAGTACTGTATCCAATTTGGGGCATTGCACTTAAAGACAGATGTATACCGACTGGAGATAATCCAGAAGAAAGCAGCAGGAACGATCAGTTTCTAACAAATGTGGCCAAGAAGGAAATGCTGAATGAACTAGCCTTATTTCATTTAGTAAAAAGGAAAAGAAGAAAGAAGGGTGATAATGACCTCCTAATTTGTAAAAGTTCGTCATAAAAAGAAGGTGGTCAGTTATCCCCTGAGTCCAAGAGAGAAAGGGCCAAAAGAAATCAGCTTGCTTTGCAACAAATGAGATTTAAATTACATATAAGGGAGAAAAATCTAGTCACAAGATTTATGAGAACATTGCAGCAAGATAACAAAGTTCAAGTCAAATTAAAATCAGTGAAGATTTTTACATTTAGGCTTAGGTGTGGTGGCTTAGATATAACTGATCCTTGTTCTCTGAAGGGCTATGAAGAAGATGAACTCTTGAGGTCCCTTCCAACACTGGCACATTTCAAAAGGGTGAATTCCACCCTCCCCTTTCTCTGTGAAAAGGTGTAGAGTGGGGGTTCAGAGGTGGTGCTGGGATGGCAAGTAAAGATAGTCATTTATCCTTAAAACTAATTATCTTTTGCCATGTGTGCTCCAAACATGCTGTCCCATATCATGGCATCATAGAGGTTGACAAGAAATACGGACCCAGGACAGCAAATGTTGCAAGGTTAGGAGCTGGAAGAGATTTATAATCCATATGCTTAGAATTTGAGAGTTCAAATTCCTTCTGGTTGCCTAATGTCTATCTGAAACACTATTTAGAAACATATGCTATGATGTTTCCTTTACTGTTGTCATTGGAAAAAAAATAGCGTCAATTCTCTGTGAGAGGAAGAAGGGCAGATTACCTGCGTAAACTGCACTAACTTTCAGCCTGTGGGGTGAGACTGCTTTTTTGTTTTGTTTTGTTTCCAAAAAATCCTAATGGGTTTATTGGATTTGAAAATTTTGCCTCGAGGTGAAATCACGTCATGCAAAGATATATCTAATCAGATCAAAACAGACAAAATTTGCAGGATGACTTTCTACAGCAGGAATCTTCCACAAGAACATCTTTGCCTTTCATAGGCCACAGGACCAAGTGAATATGAAGAGACAAACTTGAAAATGTTTCCCCTCTAGTTATTCAGGAAACAAACATGGAATTTCTGAATCAGCACATTAAAGCCCTTTTCCAATCAACACATACTAATGATTAGGAAGGCCTGGAAAGTGTTATGTAGGATTATTCTGGAAATTGCTGTCTGAGGCTGCCTTAATCTGGATATGACTGGTTTTGAATAAGGATGTGTAAGTCACTATCAATTTTCATCAAGTTGGCCCAAGCCTGTTTATCCTTTTTCTGTATGTGATGACACGCATTGCAGCCTAGGTGAAAATGTCCCTTTCGCCTCCTAGAAAAGCTTAATAATTTATTTGTAGCCCATTTCATTCTAGACTAGTGCACACTGCTTATTCTCTGTGCTGCACAGCCAGCTCTTAAAGCAGTACTACTGCATGCTACAAACAGCTTTGCTTGACATCCCCCCTGTTTTTCATTATATTGATATGTAGCCAGTGTGCGCTGTTAACATTTTCAAAACAAAACAGAATGAAGAATCGATACTGAGGGTGTTTGGGAGAAATGTCATGACCTTGATTACAACTGATACAATTCAGCAACTGAGCTGCAAAACCAATTTCACCCTGGCACCACCAAGGTGAGGATGCAGAGGAAACAAGTTGCCCACTATATAACTTTCGTATAGGGTGTTAGGGCTTTGAAACTAGCTGCAGCTCATTAGCTTCCTTCTCTTCCATTGTGCTGAGCCCCTCTTTGCTGCGTGACAATGCATTTGGCAAAGGAAAACAATGTTTCCCCCTTTTCTCTCTTTTAAGGAGTTTATGGCTCTGTTTTACCAGACCAGTACGCTGTTGCATTCCACCGAGAAATATCTCATGTCGCACCTGAAATCACGGTGGGCTGAATGAGGTGAAGTCGTGTAGTCTTACTCCTCAGGCTTTCTGTTGTTTGCTTGCTTGCTTTTCTACCTGAGCAGTCAGTCCTATATTCAGCTTCAGGCTGTAATCATCAGCTCTGCATCCAGATATTTAAGCTGTTAGGGTGCAGCTGGTCCATGATTCAGCAGTTCTGCATGCAGTAGGTTTGTGGGATCAGGTCCCTTAACACCGTAGCTGCAGCTGTCCTGTCTGTGCCGCTTCCAGTAGCAGCCGGCTGCTGTGCTGCAAGGGGATCCCATCACATGTTTGTTGCATTGACACCTCCTTAAGTCTGATTTATCTCTGCCTTTATCCCCACCACCACTTTTAAAGCATATTTTTGTATGATTTTGAAAAGTACCACTCTTGCTCTCTGAGCATGGCCAAAGATGCAGAATTCAGAAGCAGGTGAGCATTTCTAAGCTAGGCAGGATTGTTTGGGACTGCAAAAATGAGCTACAGGGCTGCACATACTGTCTCACACCCAAACTTCCCCCTTGCATCAAATTAAATTACTGAATGAAGAAAAAAGCAGACTGACAGCTTCGATGACTAGAGGGGCTATCCAGGGCTGGGTAACTTTGCAACTATGCAGGCAGAAGGAGGGTTTGGCTTTTGCACAGTATTAAGCTCGCCGTGTCTGACATCTGAGAGTTTCCCATCCTCTGCTTCAGCTTTGCACTAAACCACGCTTCCTCAGATCATCCAGGCATTTTCCCTTCACTGTCTCCCTCTACTTTCAGAGGCCTTCTGTCATGGCAGTGTGCAGGTTCTCCCTTTCCACGGCACACTGATTTTTAAGGTTTTGGTCTTCTGTACTGAAGCACCTGAAATTCTGTAGCCTGCTCGGAAGTGTTTAGTGGCTTGGGACAGCTAGGGACATGTGAACATTTTTTATGGACCTTAGATTTTGCCTGTGATTTATGAGAGTGGACGAGGCAGCCATTTCTAGACTCCACGAGGTTACTCCTCACCCCCTTCGCCTCCTGCCTCGGTGTTTTGGTAACTTAGTAGTTATCGAAACCATACATTTTTATGCTAATGTCTGGACTGATCACTGGTGTCTTCTACAATGCAAGGTTAGAGAGCAAGTAAAATGCATTTGCCATTACAGGGTAATAGGTCTCAACGTTCAGAGAAGCCAGGTTACCTCTTTTTCCCCATGAACTTGACTGTTCTTTCAGACCCAGGCCCAGGCCATGTTCTTGCTGATAAAGTAAACAGGGCCAGGGCATTTTCCCTTTCCCTGAGTAGCCAGGCAAAACCATACCTATACAACTATATTTTCTTACCCTCCAAAATAGCCTCAGACTGTCAACTGGGCATGATCTCTGGCCCGTGCTAACTCCCAGCTATGCTCAGGCATTGCTTGTGGGAGAACCAGTTGGCCCAGACCACAAACATCAGGAGGAGCTGTGCCAGTGACCCAGACATATGGGCACCCACGCACCAGGCTGGGGGCTGTACTCTGCTCCTGTCTGCTTTATCAGTACAGACGTAGCCTGAGGGAGCCAGGGACGGACAAACCCACGGATCCTGAGGAAAGGTTACACATCTATGTGAAAATACAGACACACATCTGCTACGCAGCTGGTATGAGGAATGGTAGCAATGGCTATACAGCGGCATGGGCACTAGATTTGCTAGCGGCGAGATGAGAAACAGAGGGTCCTCAGCAACAATATGTTCTGATTTGCATTTTGTAGAGCCAGTGCTGTTGCCCTCTCAGTGCTTTTTGTACCTATACCAGTCTCGACGACCTAGCAGAATTATACTAGCTCATGCTCTAATTGAGCCCTCATTTCGCTGCACAGACAGCACAAATGCTGGATTGCCTACAGTGCAAGCAGGAGCTACCTCATAAGCACATATTGGCTCAAACTAGAGGTCCCTTTAGCCCGTTTCTCTGTCTCTCGTAGTGGCCCATAGCAGATGCTCAGGGAGTAGCAGGGCATGCATCATATATCCCAAAGACAGCAGCTGAGCAAATCTGGGACAAGGAAGACTTGAATGAAAAAGTGTGTTTATCGTTTTTAGAGTTTGGGTTTCATCCATGTGCTCTGGCAAAGGAAAAGAGTTTTCTGTTTACATGCATCACATCACTCCTACCATAAAAGCAAATGACTCTTTCTGGCCTGTTGCAATGCAACAGCAGAAGTGGTACTATCCAAAGCAAACTGTACCGTATATTCTTCCACAGTTCTGTCCCTCCACACAAGAGTGACATAGCCCAGCTCCTCACTAAAGCCCATTGAAGCAAGAAAGAGGCCTGGTTGTTTTGTAGCAAGATCTGTAATAGGATTCAGGTCTTGCAGCACCTTTGAGTCTGGGAGTCACCTAGCAGACCAGGATCCACAAAGTTATAGATAGTCCAGGTCAGGCTGGATAAAGAGCATCCTCCTCCAGCATACTTTTCCTCCAGCATAACCCAGATGAGGAGCACTCTGTGCACACAGACATGTCTTTGCTCTAGGACTGGGCCCCACACACCTCCGTGTGGCCCTGGAAAGCCTTGCAGCCCTTGGCTCCTCTGCAGCAACCCTGTGAGCCAGCCCTGCTACCACCCTGCAGGCCCCAGTTTTCTCATTGCTCTGGGGAGCTGATGGCAGATGTCCCATCGTGCATGGAAGATAGTACCTGGGAGGGTCCATCCACTCTGCAATATTCTGTTCTTTCTCAGAAATCAGGAGAAAACAGAGCATGACAAAGGGGTTTGCCTGAATATACAGGAGTCTCTACTACTACTGCCTGAGCCCACCCCCAAGAAACGTGTCTAACTAGCAGAGGAGAAAGCAGGCAGGAAGGTGGGTGAAGAAAAGAAGAAGAAGAAGAAGGAAGGTGATAATGAAAGAAATAAATTTCCTAGGATCTAATGACAACAGCATGCTTACATAGCTAAGCAGGACCTTTGGGGATCCTCCTGTAACATGTCAGCCCCCCAAAAGTGCCTCAGCAATTTAATAGATTTTACTCTTTGTCTCACTTTTTCTCTCCTTTCCAAGCCAGTGATCCTCAAGCTTTGCCAATAACATGGTAAAAGACAGCCACAACCCGTGCAGAGATAACTCCTGCCCATACATGTGTACATGGAGAGTGTTTTCGTCTACTTGTGTGTTTCTGCACTGGTTGCTCATGGGAAGATTTGAGTGAAAACAGCACATTTCTGAGCTTTATCTCAGTTAAGACTTCAGTAAGTGGAATGCTGCAAACCTTCAAAAATGCCGTGGTTTTGAAGCTGCCTCTGCACCTAACTGATAGTTTCACTATCCCCCAACATTCCTGCAGCCCACATCATATACATAGCCAATATTAATTGCCTCATTATAACAAGACAGGCAAAGCTAGTGCCAAAGAAAACAGCACAGATTGCAGAAGATAGCGTTACAGCCTGCCGGCTGCAGCCCTCTATTTTATTTAGCCTCTCAGAGTCCCCCTGGCTGAGAGGGTGGCCAGACTTGTGCAGGAGGCTTGCAAGCCGCAAGCATGTGCCTCATCATTTTGCCCAGACATAAAGCAGAGAGCCATAAGCACCTGTCTCCTCATTGCTGTTCAAAATGGGATAGTTCGATACAGCCGTGCTGCTGATGTTTTTGTGTCAGAAGGCTCATCTCCTGTATGTGCCCTGCAACCTGTCTTACGTGTGTGACTGCCACCTCTGAGCACAGGCTGGGTGCAGGGAGGGACAGACTCTTGTGTGCCATTTGGAGCCAGACTGGCCCTACGGCACAAACTCGCGATGCCTGCAGTTGTTTCACACCATCCCTTGGTGGGCTCAGGCTTCCTCTTCTGAGGCAAGTGTATGTCCTGGAAGAAAAGGGGGATGGACACCTATTAATACCAGTGCTGGGCTATGAGTGCTTCTCTGAACACTGTCAGCATCACTCAGCAAGGTTTGCTGCCCTACAGCCTGCACCTCTGCGCTCAGCCGAGCCCTTAGCTCCAGTCGTCTTTGGTCTTCCCCATCCCTTGTGCTCTTTATGCTCTCAGCTGCCTTGTCTTTCTTTTTTCTTTCCATGTCTCTCCCTGTATCTTTTTCCTTCGGGACTTCTTTCTGCCTCTCCCCTTCAGGCTTCCTGTCTCCCCTCCAAGCCGACACTTCCGACAGCAGGAATTTCGAGATATGGCACGCTCATACATTTTGTATTAGCTCTAGGGGCTCTTAAGCCTTCTGTCTTCTTGGGGTTACACAAAGTAGCAACCACTGCAGCCCAGGAATGCACCTGGAAGTAAGAGAAAAGGAGAGTGGGGAAATTAAATGCTTAGCAACAGGAATGCCACACTTTTGAAGAATTAACTAGCTATTCATTCAATCTGAAAGGGTTATTGCATTAAGAACTCACATCAGAATTAAGGGGGGAAAAAACCACTTGCTGGCTAAAGGCTGAGGATAAACTCAGCATTTCTTTATCACTGCCTAGGGAAAAGAAAAACCTTAATTACAATACTTGTCTTTGAATAATATTTCAGTCATAACAGCACATTTCTCAGATTCTGCATGATAAGTGCATTAATATTTATTCATTTTCTATGACCTTTAGATAATTCCTAAGGGTCCTATTTTGCTAGCATTGATGGTTGATCACTTTTTATGCTCCTTCTGTACACTGGTCCAAAGCTTGATCACCATATATTGGCATCCTTCTTGTCTTTGGAAACCTATTCCTGTGAATGGGGTGGACAATATTTGGAGCTGACTTTGTTCTCAAGCCTCAAACCAGATCTTTAGGGGCATAGGCCTTCTGCCATGGTAGACCCTGGTGGACCTCAGGCTGAGTGCAGAGACCTATTCCTGTTGAAACTGGTGGGACTGGGAAAGACTTGCAGCCACCCTTTTTACACTAGTTTTCCTTGCAGTCTCAAATGTTTGTCATTTATTGATATTTAATTCCCTTTGTCAACTTTAATCCACACCCTGCTTGACTTGCACAGGGGACTACTCTGGAAAGTACAGGAGTAAGACTGTCTCCCTTTGATTTCACTAATTTACTCTTTAAAAACCTGCATGTTTTCACCTCTAACACCTTAGAAATGCTTTCTGCACTCTAAAAACTGGTTAAAATACTTAAAATTTGTCTTCTTCACCCACTGGCATTCAAACTGAAAGGGGTTTGGTGAGTTTTTATACTTTCACAATGGCTAGATGAGCAGTTTTTGTCAACGTTAAGGGTGCCTTCTTTTCAAAATGTTTGTTTTTTATGAAAATGTTAGCATATCAAATTACAGAAATCTCTGTTGTTTCCAGTTATAAAAATAGGGTAGAGAAGACTGAGCATTCAGACACTGGCACCTGGCTTGACTTTATAGAACTCACTTACAAATCGTATTTTGAGCTAAAGAATTTCTGTATTTGTAAGTCTGGGCTAGATAAGATCACCATCCTCCAAGTAGTTTGCAGGCAAAGACAAATCTATAGTCCTCTGCCTAATGTCTGTGTGCATGTTTGCAAAAAACTAGAGCGCTCTTGTTGTGGTTTAGCCCCAGTTGGCAACTAAGCACCACGCAGCTGCTTGCTCACCCTCCCCCCTGCGGTGGGATGGGGGAGAGAATCGGAAGGGCAAGAGTAAGAAAACCCACGGGTTGAGATAAGAACAGTTTAATAATTGAAATAAAAATAATAATAACAATAGTAATAATAATAATAATAACAATAGTAATTTTAATGAAAAGGAGAACGAGAGAGACAAACAAAACCCAGGGAAAAGAAAACAAGTGATGCAACCGCTCACCACCCGCCGACCGACACGCAGCTGGTCCCTGAGCAGCGATTGCTCCCCCCGGCCAACTCCCTGCAGTTTATATACTGAGCATGACGTCATATGGTATGGAATAGCCCCTTGGTCAGTTTGGATCAACTATCCTGGCTGTGCCCCCTCCCAGTTCCCTGTGCACCTGGCAGAGCATGGGAAGCTGAAAAAGAAAGTCCTTGACTAGGGTAAGCACCACTTAGCAACAACCAAAACATCAGTGTGTTATCAGCATTCTTCTTACACTAAATCCAAAACACAGCACTATGCCAGCTACTAGGAAGAAAATTAACTCTCTCCCAGCTGAAACCAGGACAGCTCTAAATTTCTAGAATCAAGTGCATGTGAATGAGACCATGTCTCCTTCCTTCCCTTTGGTACACCAAATACTGAACTCCTAATCATATTGTTCAGTCTTTGGGGATAAAAATACAATTCTGAGAGGAGTGTAAATACCCTTTATGCAAAGAAAAGTCTCTTATCTGCAGTAATTTGGTGAACAGGCTCTGTGATGATATCTGAAGTGCTGTGCTTCACCCACAGAAACTCTGCCTCCTACCTTTATTTTTTGGCTCAGTAATTTCAAGAACTTGGAGTGATAGCTAGGCAGGGAGATGCCAACATGGGACATTTGTTTGTATATCAGTGGATCACAGTCTCTTTTTCAAGTAAACAATTTAGAAAAACAAAAGACACTATCTTTCTGGATAGTTGTATTTCTTTCATAAACAACATCAGTAGATAAGGGCATATTTCTGTGCTCAGCTAAGTATTTTATCATGAAAAGGTATCAAACTATTATCTAGTCATGCACTTGTCCCAGTGCAAAAAAAGCTTTTCGAAAGCTGAAAGAGAAAAATGCAACAGCCTTAGTATTCTAGTATTCAAAAGTCTTCTACTGACAATACAGGACAATAGTGACATTTTAAAAATAAATACTGTGTTTGGGTTTTTTGTAAATACAAAAGATACAAGTCTTAGGATGCAAATTAATTTTGACTACATTTACAAACCAGGAGGAATCCAGACTGTAGTTGCAATGATTTCAATGTGGAATATTCAATGAGGCAAGAAGAAAGGGTTTTTGCTTAGAGCAGGCACTAGTTTTAAGCCTGCTTTGGACTTTGTACGTGACCTTGGATTTATAATCTGATTTTCAACTATTCTTAATATTCACAGGAGCTGGAGAATTTTCTTTAGAAACTGGAGCGGTCGCTATTCCTACATCCTAGGCACTAAATCGATCAAACCCATTTCCAAGACAGGAGTCCCAAATTCCTCCCAGAGCTCAGAGCCCAGACGCCTCAGAGCACTGAAATGATGGATCTCTTCCCGGGAGCAGATTACTAGAGCATAAACACCATGAACAACTATCTAGCAGCGTACCAATTGCTGATGCCGTACTGGAAATGAATTCAATATATTCGATTGTTTCAGAGCATCTTATTTCAAAGGCAAAACACAAGATTGCTTGCTCTCGTACATGAGAAACAATATTCTGGCTGACACAAATAAACATATTATACGTATCATAGGTACAAATCTCACAGTATTTGATTCACTAGAAATAGCTGTTGTCTCTTGGCTCCCATGTAGCAATACCCTGATGAGAACCTACCTCAGTGACCAGCGAAGTATGATATAACATTTGGACTGAGAGCAGACGTGCTTCACATGTAGTTCAGCACACAGTACGACCTTCCTTTTAATCACATGGAAATCTAAATTCACAGCCACCGTGAACATTAAAGGGAGGTGAAAATCCACCATTAACCCATGCACTGGCTTTCTCCTGGCTATATCGATGAAGGATAAACACAGCAACCTTGACTAATATTTCATTTTAATTAGAGTAAAAGTAAATTGCAATAAGCACACAACACAGGGAATTAACAGAAAATTAAACAAGCTTTATGTATAAACCTGTAAAACCACTCTGAGGCAATTTGAATTCTTCATCAGGCTGGGGACTGTACACATATTTCTTTCTTTATTTATTTTATTGAGTGCTCATGTTTCATTCCCGAGCAGGCCTGCATGTATTGATTCGATCTCATGTTCAGTGAAGTGTGTATGTGCAAACGTCTAATGGGAGCGAAGACCTGAAAGATAAAATGGTCTTTTTTTGGCCAGACCACACACCCTTGGAGATTTGTGGGGCCCAAAGAGGATGTTATTGCACAACTGGCACAAACTCGTTTTGAAGCCTAGAGGGGAACTCATGAAGCAACATTTGTGCATTGCAGCTGAGAAAAGCTCTAATTTGCACTGCTTATCTCTGATCCATGCACAACAGATCTGAGAGGAGGATTTTGCCCTTAATTTGTTCCCTGGTGTCTACACATTTTGAGTGTGTTAGATCAATGAATGATGCTACATTCCATATGTGCCACAACACGTATACCTAGCTAGGTACACTGAAGATGAAGAAGCAGCCTCAACTTTGAACCTCCTGTTTGTAAAACAACTTTAAACATTAGGCTGATGACTTTGTAAAGTGAATTAATGAGCTATAAAGACTAAAGGCACATTCTGTGTGAATAAACAACATAGATTTAGATCTTAGTTAAAACTTAGTGAACGTCAACTAATAAGGAGGTCTGCGGAGCCTGTCAGGCTTTTGCAAATACTGCTTTTCTGGAAGGAAAAGTATTACTGCTCCTAGCAGAAAATGCCTATATAAGGTTCGAGTCTGTGTGGTGGAGTGAGACCTGCAGTTCCAAGATTCAGCATCTTTAGCTTTCTGCGGGAAAAATCTTTTTATAGCTGGTTTTTATTTAGCTAGGGGTTTCTCTGGGGAGGGCAGGAGGGCGTTAGCTCAAGAATTCACTTGATAGATTTCAGATCAGCAGCTAATCTGTCACTTCAAGGGGTGACAATGGCAGGAGGGAAAGACTTCCTAATTTATTCATAAAATACTTTATCTGTCGATTCCATTTATTTGGTTCATTCTTCATAGGTAAAAGTATTGAAAAAAGGAAATTAAGCCTGACCTTGGAGGTGAGAAGCAGAATGCTGATAACTCCAGCTCTGGGGGCATGAGTAGGCCAGGACTTTTTTCACCCAAGAGTGTGAAAAACATGATAGACTGATATTATCTCATGCATTTTACCCCTTGAATTCTTGTTGATACCACAATACCATAGAGGCTTTACTGACCTATTAGCAACACTTACTGGAAGCTCATATTCATTATTGCGAGTCACATACCTTGTTTGTTATTTTTGCATAACACAAAAATGCCTGTGGTACATTTTGTCTGTCTTTGTGCAATCGTTGCCAGTGAACAGATTATATCATGTCAGAAATGCCAGAATTTTCTGAAGGAATTTTTCATGAAGTTTAAGAATTGGCATATTTTTTCAGTGAGCTGCAGCTTCTTTTTAAGTTCAACATAGCCTTGAAAGAATTATTGTATGATTTGCTGGGCAAAGACTCTGAACAGCAAGGATTCATTGGCCAAACCCCAATATCATTTTCTGTCTTTGATCAGTGTTGAAAAAGCACTTAGAATTTAATTTCATTAGGACTTTTATGTCCTTAAATCTTAGGTGATGCAACATACTATTTTATGGAAGACAGAATGATTCCCTGCAATTACATTTTGATTTCATAATGATAATATGGAACAGTGTTTTGTTGCTAAAAGTTAATTCCTCATATCAGGATAGAGTCCACTTATCCAACCACACTGAGGTACTATAACTTTTCTTTTAATTCAAGACTTTTTCAACAGCAAACCTCAGATGCAATCCTTAGTACACATTTCAGGAACACTGAACCTGTGCAAAGTAAGGTATGAAGACTCTAGAACTTGATGCCATCTGTCAGTTAATGGAGTGAGCTTGATCAGGAACTGAATACCTTATTGACTTATCTACACTCTCTTCTGAGGTGGTAGATGCTCCATCCCTGGAAGCATTCAAGGTCAGGCTAGACAGGGCTCTGAGCAACCTGATCTAGTTGAAGATGGCCCTGCTCATTGCAGAGGGGGGGTTGGACTAGATGACCTTTAAAGGTCCCTTCCAACCCAAACTATTCTATGATTCTACAATTCTACGATTCTGTGCTTCACAAGTTCCCTGCCCACTTCAGCTGGTCTTTACAGACAATCTCAGCCTTTCTCTTCCAGATTTCAATCTTCAAAGTTCAGATGACTTGTGGTGATGAAGAATATATGGTTCAGATCATGTGTATTTTTTTTACAGCTACACCTAACCTTATTAAAGGGGACATCTTCAGAAAATGGAACTCTAAAGACACTCTAAGGTATGCTTTTCAAAGGCATATAATCTGACCAAGTTTGAGTTTGTTTTGCTGGATCTTTTTAGCAGACCTTGTAAAAAGTACATCTTTATATGAGATTGCTGTCTTGCCAGGTGTCACAACTTTACACTAAAGAATGGAAAAGTTAACATTTCGCACAATATGCCTGTGAAAATGGACATAACAGCATCCCTTTTCTTAATCTCATTCTTGGAATGGCAAATATGTTTTTAGCTAACCTATTTGTCAAAAAAGGAAAAAGGGGGGCAGCTAGAGGCATGTATTTGTTGTGAAAAGCATAGGTTTGTTTCTTTAAATATAGCGAAGGACCCTAGCACCAGCAAACAGAGAGCTGCCATGAAAAGGGAAGGATGTCACCGTGTGAAGTTCAGATAAGTTCTTCAATTGTGGAGCTCTCTGCATATAAAGCAATCTCTCTCAAGAGATATAGGAATGGAAGGTAACAGTACGTTGCATGGCTCGTACAGCTTGACAGCACTGGGGACAAAGCTAGAGTTTTCTGTGATAGCTTTACATTTTTGTTGTGCGGCTTTCAGTTTTCCTCCTACAGAAGAGCAGGACAGGGAGAACAGTCCACAAATGAGACTCATTCCAATCCAGAGCTGGGATGCAGCTGAAGTACAGAGTAGGACCTGTGAGCTGGGAGCTGTTCCCTTATCCCTGGTTTAGCCAGGGGCACAAAGTTTATATGTATTAACCTTCATAATT